>OZ012740.1:80344245-80542075 GCA_963859935.3 Lathyrus sativus | reverse complement strand
TGTCAAGGAGAAAGAACCTCTCTGATGGAGAGGAGGAATCATCCTGCCGAGGAGAAGAAGTCACACCCATATCAATTAGACAAAACTTGGGGAAACGAACTCCAGACGACTGCTGTAGGGGAGTAAGGTTCTTCGAGAACCTGTACTCGCTCGACTAGGTTAAACGAACCACAAACTACTGAGGAAACGATATCAGTCGCAGAAATAAACTGCACGGCCTTCGCGGCAAAACTTTCCGGGAGGGAAAACGACTCTGATGGGAAGAAACAACATCAGTTATTCAACACTCTACTGGAGAGAACCAATCATGGCTCAAACAGCTTCCAAGGACTCGAATCTCTTGGGGATTCGCAAACTCGGCTGGGGAAGAAGGAATCATCCTGCTTACTGGGGGAGAGTACAACTCTGTGGGGAATTTCGATTCCGCTGAAGACTTCAGTCTGCACTATCGAGTACTGCACACTTCAGTATATGACTCAGCCAGGGAGACGACGATCCTTCAGGATACATCTAACTGGGGAGAGAATCTTCTCTGCTTGGGGAAACATATCAATGCTTTCGATCTCATGTTCAGACTCCATGGGGAGGTGCTGCTGAACTTGCTGGAGAAGAAGGAATCATCCTGCTTGGGAAACATACGGCTTACTGCTTGGAATATGCTATACCTGTGACAACATAAACAAACAGACAAGATACCTGTTGCACCCTAAAATTTGCTCAACTTTTCTTTACCTAGCCTTGTGTTTCATTTCATTCATATTAGCATCATCATTTGCATTTCATTGACATGTATGTAGGAGATCAGGAGGTATGATTACCAATCAAGAGCTACACAAGACTATGAAGCTAGCTAAGAAGGTTATTCAAGTGTTCAAGGGTTGATATCCTTGCCAGAGAAGTTAAAAGATCCTCAGAGAGAGTAGTTAAAACCAAGTGTGTGTGTCTCCTAACTTGAGAGTGGTGGGAAGTCCTCAGATGATTCTGAAGCCATGAAGTTAGACTTGAGGCCTTGAGAGAGCTCATGAGAAGTTTTGAAGATCACTTTGATGCCTAGACAGGTCATTGTGCAAGATTAAGAAGCCTCAGCCATGAGTGGTGCAATTAGGGTTTGACTGGGTCAACCCAGGTCAACTGATGATTTGAACAAGGTTGAGACCTAATCCAAGAGCCATGTGATCATGGATTGGTGCATTGAGATGTTCTAAGGATGATTCCAAGTTTAACCCATCATGATTGAGGAGTTTGAGAAGTTTCAGGCTAGGGTTTCTAAGGCTTGACAGTGTAAAATCCCCTAGTTTGACCCCTATCTTCAAGGCCAGTTTAGCTCAAGATGTGATTGTCATATCATCTTACCCCCAACATGAATGTTGTAAAGCATGATCTTAGCTTTAATTTGAGTTCTAGAAGTCCTTGATAGGATTTGTAGAACTCAGTTATGACTTTGACAAGTTACAGGTCATCTGAGGTATGTGGAATTTGGAGCTTGGAAGTTGTCCAACTTGCATGAAACTTTTGCCCTAGAAGGATGATTTCTATGAACTTTTGGTCAACATGAATGTTGTTCCTTATCCTCTTAGCTTTCTATAGAGTACTAGAAGTCCTTGATAGGTTTTATAGAACTCAAGTTATGGCTTTGACAAGTCAAGGGCATTTTGGTCATTTGGAGATTATAGGTCATTTCAACCATAAGGCCATAACTCCTATTTCCAAGCTTCAAATGGGAAAATGTTCAACATCAAACTTGTTCAAAACGATGTTTTAAGGCTGACCAAGAGGTCATGAGAGGTTGGAATGGTTTGTAGCTCAAAGTTGCAAAAATGACCTAAAATAAGGATGATTTTCAAATGAACCAAAGTTGGAAATTGGTATTTGTGATCTACATGTCCAAACCAAGGCATGTAATATGTCATTTTGATTCTAAAACACATTTTAAGAATATTGGTTTAGCCACATTTTTGAATTGAAGTTCAATTTGTGGACTTGCTTTGAAAAGTAGCTACTTACATCTTAAGTAACATTTGCCAAACCTAAATTCAAGGCATAAGCAAGGTCCCTTGCAAGCCAAACACATCCAAAATGTCATTAGGGGAGAAATTGGAAGGGAAATAAGGGTGATTACAAGCTGCTAACAGAACTATGCATACCATGGCATGTGATTGAACTTCTCATGACATGAGAGATTGAATTTCTCATTAGATGGATCTAGAGCTTTCTAGATCATACCTACATGTCCTATATATTGAATAGAGATGATCCAAGGCCAAGGTTGGTGATGATTGAAGGAGAGAATAGAGATTGAGATTGAAAACTCATTGCTTGCAACTGAATTCGGTTACACATTTCCATGCACTTTCCATCCATTTTCTTGATTGCAATCTCTTCCATGGATGCTAGGGAATGATTCCAGATCATAATCAAGAGAAATTCGTGGCTGATTGGTGTTCTTGATCTCAGTTTTTTCCATCTGCAACTCAGAGTTGGTTCCAAGACTTGAAGCCATTTCAATCAATTCTATTGCATACAGAAGCTTGGAATTGATTCACTGAAGGAGTTTGGAGCATTTGAGAGCTTGATTTGAAGGCCTGTTACTTCTGTGCACACGAAATTTTCAGGTTGGTAACTTTCAATCTCCAGCTTGTTTTAGTTAGAATTAAGAGGAATTAGGATGTTAGATGTATTGTAGAATGGTGTATGGAGGTTTTCAGATCATTAATTTGAGAATTAGTGACCAATTAGGGATGTTGCCATTTTCGGTTGAGAGTTGGTTCTTGTGAATCTTGAGGTTTCATAGAGAATTAATGGTATGATTGAGTTCCTTATGAAATTTGGGACAAGTTTGATCAAGGAGTCGTGGCCAATGGTGGATTCTATGGCAAGCTAGGGTTGTGAGATGACGACCGGAGAATGTCACCGGTTGGTGGCTTTAGGCGCGCAGGTGGCCTGAGTTGCAGAAGTTTAAATTGAGGAAGATGACTTGATAGCCATCAGATCAAGGTTTAACTTGGACCAAAGACCTCATCCAACGGCCACGCGTGCTTCCTCATTTTGTGAAGAGCTCTGAACTTAATGAAACGATGCGTTTCATTAATCAGCTAGTTTTGGGCTTTGTGAAATAAGTGATACCTGCACCCCCCTTATGGCCCAATCCATAAAATGAACTGAATTCTTTTACTATCTGCACCACGCATTTATCATTTTATTTGGATTTTCATATTATTTTTCATTTTATGCATGGTTATTAATTAATTCATAAAAAATGGAAAAATGATTCAGTTAATCTCATTCTTTTTGCATTGAATTCATGATTGGATCTAGTATTTTTTAGATAAAAAATATTATTATTTCATGCATTTTCTGATTTTATGGGAATTTTTACATTTTAATTGATATTAAAATAATCATGTTTGATGCTTGATTTTGGTGAATTTGGTTTGATCATGTGATGATGATTTTGGCCTTGAATTTTTGTGAGTGATTAGCATAGATATGCATGATCCCCATAGATTTTTCTCACATTTTTGTGATGAACATAAGTGGTAGTTTAGGTTGAAACCTTTAGATGCTCCATTTTTAGGGTTTATGGTTGATACCTTGTGGTTTAGATTTTATTTTTAGGACTAGATGGATGATTAAACCTCTGATTTTTGTATGGTATATTCATGATTGAATTAGGGTCCCTTAGGAATTTTTGTAGGAATTTCCCAGATAGTCTTCTATTTTTGATTGATTTTAGTTTAGATGCTAGTTTTAGATGATTCTGAGGCCCAATTTCAACTAGATTGACTTCTTTAGTTCCCTTAGATTAGGGTTTTGCTTTGCTTGTTCTTGGGTGATGTTGAAGGCAAGTTGAAGATGCATTGTATTGCTTGAAGAGGCTTGGATGTGAAGATCTTCCCTTCTTTTGGTGTAGTGCTGATTAGGTGTTAACATTAGGGTTTTGTAGGCAGAGCTTCTAGATAGATTCTCTTCCTTCATAAACATGGATGATGTTGATCACTTCCATTCTTCCCTATGATTTAAGGTCCACTTGTAAAGGCCTCATCCCTCCTTTGGTAGGATGTGTGGCTCTCTACAAGCTGGTAGAACCTTTGAGGGTCCCTTTCTCTGATGATAGGAGGCCTAGTGGTGACCTTTGGTCTTCACTCTGCTACCAATCATCCAAACTTTGCTCTTGATGGATGCATTTTTCTTCCTTGTTAGAGGATGGAGTTCCTTGTTTGAAGAGATTGAAGGATAGAGTTGATACTTCTTTGTGTGTGAAGATTATTCTGAGAAGCTGAAGCTTATAGATGAAGAGGCCCAAGTTGATGTTGGTAAAGCAAAGAGAGCTGAAGCTTGAAGACCAAGTTGACACTTGTGAAGAGGATCCAATTGAGATTGAGTGAAGAGCTGAGGCTTGAGGAATAAAGGATAAGTTGATACGTATATTGATGCATTGAGAGCCTGAAGGAGTTAAGGTGAGACTTGCAGTTAGGAGTAAAGCCTGAAGATGGAATTGACTGAAGGGCTGAGGCTTGGATAAGAGGGAATAAGTTGATACTTATGTGGGTGTATTAGAAGGAACAAGTTGATACCTGTTATTGAAGATGAAAGACCTAAAGATCAGTTGAAGACTGATGACTGAACTACTGTCAGTAGGTTGCTTTGCTGTGAAGCTGGGGAGCTGTTGATCTGTTTCCTTTCTTGTCTGTTTGCTTTCTGTGCAACTGTATTGATGTTACTTGTTTGACTTGTTTGATGCATTAAAATAAGTTCATATCTAGATTGACTTGAGTTAAGAGCATGATTGCACTAGAGGTTGAGTTGCTCCCTCTGCTTGTATTGTTACTGTGCGGCTTTTCTTGCGGGTATTCGGTAGAGCCCTGCTCCCTTGCCTATGTGGTTTGTTATTTGCTTGATGGCATTTTATTTCATTTCCTCTGTATGATTGCAGTCATTTATATCTTGCTTGATGGCATGTTATTTCTTCTGTATGATTACAGTTATTCATATCTGGCTTGAGGTTGAGATGAGCTTGTGGAGGCTGATGTCCCACACACATTTCTTCCCTCACTTGCATTGCATGCATTTTACAATCGTTTACTATTTACTGTGTAAGCTGATGCTTTATCTGTTTCTGTTTAGCCGTGACATGATCCCTTAGGAATCTCACTTCCTTTGATAAGGAAGTGATGATTAGAACTTTAGGTTGAAACCTATGCATGATAACATCTAGGAGTTCCCTGTTTCAAACTTCAACCATATGATGAATCCTTGGCATGACAACATTAGGATTTGATAGTCTCCCCTTAGTTGAGCCCGTTCTCTCTTCTCATCTCAAAACAAATCAAAATACAGTAATAAAGGTTAACTGACGTCGTACGTTACGAGCCTTAAGCTATGTGAGAAAGGGTTGTTGGAGAGTCTCTTTTCAACAGTCTAGATGTTTAGTATGGCACCCTTTGGGTGACATGTGACGCATTCACTCTCAGGTCATAGTCTCTAGTGCGATATTGGTTGCAAACATCCATAAAAACAGTTCTTCCGTAAAATACAGAAAACAAACTTCAAACCTTTTTGCCCCGTGGGCCCGTAATTTAAAGGAAGCTTTTCTGAAGAAAAGAGTGTCGTTAACTCTCAGTTCTATCGCAAACGGTAACGCCTAAGTCTCCAAGGGTCGAGCTGCGTACATCCAACTGCTGGAACTGTTTGTTAACCTTACTCGATAAAACAGATGAGTCTGAATCCCCGTAATCCGTATTTTCCCGAACTACGTAAGCTCTGATCTCTCATACCTATTGAGAGTACGTAGGCACAATACTGACGTATTGGCGAGCCACCTTCCCCGTAACCCGTAGTTAGGCGAACTACGTTGACTCTGATTTCTCATTCTCTGATGAGAATACGTAGGCATAAAGTGTGACGCTTTGCCGAGTCATTTTCGTTTCTTTTTAAGCCAGCCTTGATAGGTAGATAGATAAAACCAACCTGTCATATAAACACAACAAGCGTGGATCCCATCGAGTACGATGGACGTGAGGGGTGCTAATACCTTCCCCTTGCGTAACCGACTCCCGAACCCAGACAATGGTTGCGATGACCTTGTCTTATACCTTTTTCGTCAGGTTTTTCCGATCATTTCCTTTCCCGTTCTGAGGGATAAATAACGAAAGGTGGCGACTCTTCTGTTTTGCCGGCACCTTATTTTCGCGGTAGCGACAGCTGGCGACTCTGCTGGGGATTTGATAGTCCTGGGATCCAACGTCCCTTATGCGAGTCAGTCTGGGGATCCAACGTCCCCTACAAGAGTCAATCCTAGCGCTCGTATGATTACTTGTTGGGTTGTGTTTATTTATCGCATTTTATTTCCCGCATTTTATTTTTCAGTATGATATGATTATCTGTGCTGTTGTGGGAGGGGCATTCTGATGAGTGAGAAGCCAGACCCAGGCTTGAGTGTACCTAGCATTAGTTGTGGAAATTAGTGGGCGCGTGCTTGCCTTGCAGGCACTAGTGTCTCATGAAATCCACGCTCAGACGAGGTTCTCCCGGTTGACTTCTTTTTTCAACCCTTTGGGTTGAGGGGGTTGTTGGTTTGGAGGATTGTCGACTCTGGGGACCGATCATTTGGGATTCAGCCGAGTGAGGCCGCTTCATGAGCTGGTGATGCCACACCTTCTGGGTATCGTATCACCCCTCTTGAATGTCTGTGACGCTGATGACCGCATAGGATGCCGAACTTGTGTCAGTTTAGGTCCATACCTGTGAGCAGGGCTGGGTTTGTTGCAGGAAACCTTAACCTTCAGACTACCTGGTTTTCTTGATAGTGAATCAATTTTGGTTGGGATCAGAGGATCTCATCATCAGATGAGTATTTGTTCTTGACAGAGCAGGTTTTTGGTTGGGATCAGAGGATCTCATCATCAGATGAGTATTTGTTCTTGATAGAGCAGGTTTTTGGTTGGAATCAGAGGATCTCATCATCAGATGTGTATTTGTTCTTGACAGAGAAGGTTTATGGTCGGGATCAGAGGATCTCGTCATCAGATGTGTGTTTGTTCTTGACAGAGCAGATTTATGGTCCTGTATCAGAGGTCCTTGTTGTCGGATGCATGTGTGTTCTTGATAGAGCAGAGTTATGGTTTTGTGACAGAGGTCCTTATTATCAGATGTGTGTTTGTTCTTGACAGAGCAGAATTTACAGTCCGATATCAGGGTTTTCTTCTTATCAGAGATAGCGGTTGCTCTTGATAGAGCAGGATTATGGTTTTGTTGATACAGAATCTCCACAGCGCAGTCGTCTTGATCTCCTGCTGCATGATTGCATTTTACATTGCTTTGCATACTCATTTGCATTTCATTAACGTGTGTCTGTGTTGCAGGTACCGTTTCCCCCGATTCAGGATTTCTTGCCTTCTATTGTGCTATTATGGGTTCTCTGAGGAAGACCGTGGCTTACAAGCTCCCTACTCCTGATGTTGTTCAGCTGACGGGTTTGATTGCTTTAGCAGACGATTCTGTGAGAGATGAATTCAGAAAGTCTTACGGTAAACTGCTCAGTTTGGTCCGTAAACCCTCCGTGTTTGAGTTGATTGGGTTGCACGCCCTGCTGCAGTTCTACGATCCTCCGTTGAGATGCTTTACTTTCCAGGATTTTATTCTCGCACCCACACTAGAGGAGTATGTTGATTTGTTAGGTGTGCCTATCAAGAGTCAGATGCCCTTTGTTCATATGGATGCTGAGCCTAATCTGGCTAGTCTAGCTCCCTCACTTCATCTGGATGCCTCCGAGTTGGTATTGTCTAGTTGGAACAAGGTTCCCGGTTTCTCCTTTCAGTTCTTGGTGGGAAAAGCTCAGCAGTGCGCCAAAGACGGATGTTGGGTCGTGTTCAACGCCATTCTCGCTTTGTGCATATATGGCATCATTTTGTTCCCCAATATGCCCGACTTTGTAGACTTCGACGCATTTCACATCTTTGCATCAGGGAATCCAGTCCCTACCTTGATTGGAGATGTTTACCATTCCGTCCACTACAAAAACAAGAACAGAAGGGGTAAGAACGTCTCGTGTTGTGTGCCCCTGCTTTATAGATGGCTTGATAGTCACCTACCCAAGAGGGGTCCCTTTGCTTCGTCTGCAGCCACAGCTGAGTGGTCTGAGCGTTTGATGAGTCTGTCAGCGGAAGATATTACCTCGTTTGACAGAGATAGATTGGGTACTGAGATCATCTTCAGCTGCAGCGGGTTTCCAAATGTGCCTTTGATAGGCATGAAGGGTTGTATAAACTATAATCCATCTCTGCTGGTCCGACAGTTTGCTTATGCTTTGAGAGCTCCACCGAAGGATGAAGAGGTGCAGGAATCTCTGTACCTCACTGGTCTTCTAGAAGGGGATATGTTATCTAAGCTTCAGGACGCTTGGAATGGTATCAGTAAGCGGGGAAAACCATTGCTGGGGAAGAGTAATAGCCAGGCCTACGCTCCGTATGTGACTTGGATCAGAGCCAGGGCAAATGCTATAGGGATGCCATTTCCTCTTGCCAAGCCAGAAATCCCTCCAGTGATTGAAGAGCCCACCACTGCGCCTATTCAGCAGCACAATCAGGTGTTAGCAGAGAGAGATGAGCTGAAAAAGGCAAATGAAGAATTGGAGAAAGAATTGGCTCAACTCAGAAGCGAGAGAAGCGAGGCCGTCCATTCCTTCAAGAGGCAGACAGAACTGGTGAACCAGTTGGGGACAGATTTGACTAAGCAGATAGCTGAGCATGAGTGCATGGGCCGAGACTTCAAAGCTGTCAACGATGTACTGGCCACTAAGAAACAACACTTGGATGAAGCGTATCAGAGAATATCCAAGTTTAATCAGCATTTGAAGGCCACCCTAGCCAACGGGAAAGAACGGGAGGACAAGCTGAAGCAACAGATCTCCAAGCTGAAAGCCCAGGTGAAGGCCAGTGAGAAGAGGTTTGATGAAGAAACCACTCGCAGATACGCCGCTGAAGGCCAGCTCAACAAAGCTCTTGCTAACCTGAAGGGGCGCAAACTGACGTTTGAATCCAAGAAGCGGAAGTTAGAAGATTGTTTCGGCGAAGGAGCATGGGAAGATTCGGTCGAAGGTCTTCAATACACCATTATGCAGAGGGAGTTACTCGTCGAAGGGTTGCTCACTCGGCCTGATCATCCAGAAACGAGGGATCTGTTAGAAGAGTTTCGAGCCCGTGACCGTGCTTTAGTATATTTGTAATCCTTTTGTTTTGATCATTGTTGTATGCTGACCATCACCAGGCTTGTTGGTCGAGGTCATGCTATTGTTTCTGCTTGTACTCAGTGATGTTATGTACCGCCTTGATGGGCTTTCTTTATATATATGAGATGTTATTTCCATGACTGGACTCGGACTTCTTATTATCAGCACTAGCACTCAGGCACTAGGATCGGGGGGGGGGGGGGGGAGGGAATCTCCCTAACGCACAGACACACGTTTGCATTTGCATGAAGCATTTGCATAACGAGCACTTTGTTGTTTTTTCTAACCCTTTTGTGCATTCAGGTTATTTCAGGTCGTTCCAGGATTGATCAGAGACCTATCCACCGATGTCCGACTAGAGCAAATCAAGCCAGAATTATGGAGCAAATGCAAACTGACGTTCAGGAACTCCGAGAAAGGATGGACCGCTTCATGGAGCTCATGCAAGCGGTCGCCAACGGTCAGGATCAGCTCAGAACCTTGGTTCAGCCTCTGATTTCAAGGGTCGACAGGAATGGTGTACTCCATGGTGGGACTGTTCCAACTCCTCCACCTGTTGAAACTCCTCAGAATGGCATCCCCGTAACCGGGGGGAATGGCAGTGCCAACGGAAATGTAATCGCTAACATGGGACTCAACGACAATATGACCGGCGTCGGTAATGGAAATTTCGAAGCTAATGTCAATGTTGGACTGGGAAACGGCAACACAGGTGTTGGGAATCTGTTTGGGCCTCAGCCATGGTTAGAAGACCGTCAAGACGATGTGTTCTCTCAGAGAGGTGCTGAAGGAGAGCTGACTGCTGAAGCACGGCTAAGGTTTAAGGCACTCGAGGACAAGATGAGGAATATCGAGAACCAGAACACCATGGGTGTTGATATGTCCAAGTTGGGACTGATTGCTGATCTCAAGGTGCCTCCCAAGTTCAAGGTACCTGACTTTGAAAAGTACAAGGGCACCACTTGCCCTCGCGTCCACCTGAGATCATATTACAGAAAAATGTCCGCTCACTCTGAGGACGAGAAGTTGCTGATGCACTTCTTTCAGGACAGTCTGTCCGGGGCCTCCCTCGAATGGTACATGAGTCTGGAACCTGCCAGTGTGCGCACGTGGAAGGAACTTGCTGAAGCATTCGTGCACCACTACCAATATAACAGTGACTTGGCTCTAAATCGGGTCCAACTGCAGAATCTGTCACAAAGGAACAACGAAGGGTTCAAGGAATACGCCCAGCGGTGGCGTGAATTGGCAGCCAGGGTTCAGCCGCCGATGGTTGAACGGGAGCTTGTGGAAATGTTCGTAGCCATCCTCCTAGGGGTTTATTATGAGAAATTGGTCAGCAGTATGTCTAGAACCTTCTCAGATCTCATTATCACGGGTGAACACGTTGAAAATGGGATCAAACAGGGGAAAATTCAAGGTGATTCATCCTCAGCTGGAGGAGGCAAGAAACCTTATGGTGGCAAAAGGAGTGAAGGAGAGACGAGCGCCGTGTCCAACGCTCGAGGGAAGGGTAAAGGCCCTCACCAATAGGTGGCCAGCATAACTATCCCGGCAGTTTAACAGCCACAACAACAGCAGCAGCAGCATCCAAATCAACAACGGTACAAAAAGTATCAGAACAGGGCACCTCTGTCGAGCCGTCACCTCGAGACTCCGCCCATTTCTTACGCCTAGCTGTTACAGACCCTACTCCAGTTGCAGCTGATCCAGAAGAGAACCCTGGCTCCCTTGACAGGGGCACCTCCGCCAGGTTATGATGCGAACGCAACTTGCAAATTTCACTCAGGGGCACCAGGCCATACGATAGAAAATTGCAAAGCCTTCAAGCACAAGGTGCAGGACATGGTGGACGCTAAGATCATCAACTTTTCAGATAATGTGCCAAACGTCACGAAGAACCTTATGCCGAATCATAGGTGTCGCTACTGCGAAAATCGGCACCGGCTGAACAGAAGAGTCGCCACCGTGCGTTATTTATCCCAAAGGAGGGAAAGGAAACGCTCAGAGTAAACCTACCGCAAAGACGGGAAAGGAATGGTCATTGCAACCAAATCCTGGATTCGGGAGTTGGTTACGCAATGGGAAGGTATTAGCACCCCTCACGTCCGTCGTACTCGACGGGATCCACACTTGTTTTCTAGTACGGATTGTTATTCTATCTACTCTACAGGTCTGAGGTTAAAAGAAAATAAAATGACTCGGCAAAGTATCGCACTTTATGCCTACGTATTCCCGTCTGGAACGAGAAATCAGAGTCAATGTAGTTCGCCTACCTACGGGAAAGGAGGGGAAGGTTGCTCGCTAGGATATCGCATCCTATGCCTACGTACTTTCATACATCATGAAAGATCAGAGCAAACGTAGTTCGGGCTACGGAAGACACAAGTCTGTCTTGATTGTTTTTATCCTTCTGAAAAAGGTTTTCCCCTGTTTATAGGTCCAAGCGGACAAAAATGACACTTTGATTGGTTTTCAGTCTTTTTACGCAAGAAGTGTTTTTTAGTGTGTTTGCAATCTCTGACGCACTAGAGACTATGATTTGAGAGTGACTACGTCGTATGTCACCCTAAGGGTAACACACTAAGCAATCAGATTACTGAAGAGTGACCCTCCAGCAACCTTTTCTCAAATAGCTTAAGGCTCGTAACGTACGACATCGATTAACCTTATTACTGTGTTTTTGAATGGTTCTGAGATGAGAAGAGAAAGAAACTCTAAAAAACCTATGGTTGAAAAGGGAATCAAAACTACCCTAATGTTGTCATGCATGGATGAAAGCCTAATGTCTAACATATTTCTCTCTTACGCAGAGAGAAACAGAGATCCTAGGGGATAAACGACAAAAGAAACAGATACATACAGTAAAGCAGTAAAATGCATGAATGCAGCAGGAAACAACAGGTAAAGTGAAACAGCTTCACTTCGAACCCAAGGGGAAGATTAACAAATAGTACAGCAAAGAAAATAAAACCCCAAAATCATCCCTGACAGCTCAACAGCTCCTACAACAGCAGTCCAAACAGCACCAGCTCTGACAGCTACAGCATAAGCAATAGCTCTGATAGCAACAATTGATTTACCAGCAAAAAGTTGACAGCAACAACCTTCATCTTCATGAATAACTCCTAGCTTCAAGTTTCAATAAACTTTCAATCTTTAATGGACATCAACTTCAACAAGCTCCCAGCTTAAGCAAGCTCAAACCCCACCCAGTAACCAGCTTCAACAAGCTCCTGACTTCAACTTCAACAAGCAGCAAAACCCCAACTTCAACAAGCAACCAGCTTCAACAAGCTCAGACTTATACTTCAATAAGCTTCAATTTTCTCTTTACTAAGCTTCCACAAGAACCTCCAAAGGAGAATCATTCAACAAGATCGGGTTATAATGTTAAGAAACTCAATGACAACCAAAGGAAATCACTATGATTTTAACATTGCAAATGAAAGGTATCCTCAAAGTTCTACTCACTTGGGCATACCACTCATCCCTCCTAAGGAGAGATGGAGCTTCCCAAGGAGGACTTTATTTCATTGGATAGGATAGAGGCAAACAATGCACTCTATGTTTGACAGAAGAATTTGTCTATTCTAAGCTCTTCCTATTTTATCCTATTTCTCCTAAGTCTTCAATCTACATCTTCAACCTCCAAGAAATCTTCATGCATCAACCTTAATCTTTTTATTCAATCTCCTCCATTGATTCTTCATGCTTCCACAAGCCCAAAACAAGCCCACACCCCAAAATAAAAATCCAGAAACCCAAACAGACAAACATAAACCCCAAGTGGGAACACCAAACAAACACTTTATTTGCAAAATATACTGAAAATAGCAAAATAGAATTTAAAATCCTAAGATTTATTCTAAGGGGATTTCTATATCTACCCTACATACCCTATATGTCCCATAACCTAATTCATGCTAAAAAACCCAAAAATAAAATGTTAGAATGCACCTATATTGAGTTTGGACCCTAAACCTATCACCCTAATGTTCTCTAATCAAAACTAATCAGGATTTAATCACAAAAATGTGAAATAAATCTATAAGGGAACCTAATGCTCTAATCTAGCTAGTACAAAAAGAACGGGATCAAAATATGAATTTAAATTGCTAAACAAAATTCATCAAAATGCATGTACAAACAAACATGAAAATAAAAGCAATTAAATTTGAAAAATCACCATAAATGGAAAAAACCTAAAATAATATTTTTTATTTCTTCACAATTTTCTTGAATCAATTATTAAAATGCATCAAAAATCCCCATGCCAAAATGATCATTTTCTGATTTTTTATGAATTATTTGGTAACTATATGCAAATGAAAAGAAAAAATTAAATTCAATTAAAAATGGAAACAAGGGGGGGCGCCAATAGCAGTTTTATACACTTCAGAACACCACTAGGCCCAGGAAGGGGGGTGCGCTCAGCAATGCGCTGGGCCCAGTCCACCAATTCAGAAAAACAACAAAATAAAAGCTCGGGGGGGGGGGGGGGGGGGGGCGAATAGCGCATAATTTGTTTGTATCTCATTTGGGCCTTCCAACGGGGGGTGTTATTAGCAGTTGGGTTAGGCCCATCCAAAATTACACACGGGGAGGGGGGTTTCACAAGGAACAATGGGAGTATGGTTCAGTAATTTGCAATTGGGCTTAAGGCCCGAAACTCCTTCAATCCAACTTCAGCAAAGATCAAACCCTAAAACTAACTATCACTCTCCCTCACGCCAATGTTCATCTTCCCCTCTCTGAAAACCCTAACGGTGCTCTCCTCTCATGAAACCCTCTCCAATCTCTCCTTCACAAAATTGTTCATCTACTTCACCAAATCGCTCACAAAAACCTATCCATTAGAAATACAAACCAACGCCTCAACTTCTGAGCCTAGATTAAACCCTAAACCAACTTTCGCACTAACATCATCTATGCTAAAATCTCCAGCTAACAACACAAGAGAAAAAAACGATGGATGATGAGCTCAGAATAGAAACCTGGATAGACGATGCAACTGATGAAGACTCGGGCTATTTAAGACGAAGCTTGGCGGAGTTTACGAAGAGCTGGAGGGAGCTACGTTTGGACAAAACCTTTGTTGAAGATTTGAAGATCCACGGCAGCGATGGTGTTCTTGTGACGAGCGGAACAAAGATCAGCGAAGATCTTGCAAACTGACAAACTGAAGGAGTTTGCTGACGTTCTTGATCGTTGAAGGCGCTTACAGATTGATGAGATTCTTGTTATTCGACGAACGATGAGGATCTCTAAAGAAGAAAGAAGGCGATGAATCTTGTTAGAATTTTCTGGAGTTTCTTGTTGATTTTCTTGGTGATGAACGATGATGCACGATGAATGAATCTGGACAAAAAATCCGTTGAAGGTTGTTGAATGCTCTGGAGGAAAGATGATTTCTGGAAAAAAGGTGGTGGAGATTATGATGAAGTTGGATCGGAGAAGATGAAGATTGGAAGGGTTTCCTGGAAAAATCTGGGTTTTTGCAGCTCCGTCGACGGTTGGCGGTGGTCGGAGTTAGTTCTGATGGTCGGAGGTGGTTAGGCAAGGCGGTTGCATGGCCGGCGATGAGATGACCGGCAAGGGCTGAGGAGGGGCCAAGTGGCAGAGGGAATGGTGAGGGAGGACGCGTGTCAGTGGAGAGTGAGGTTTGAGAGTGGACAAGTGTGAGGTGAGAGGGGGTGAGGTGGCAAGCATGCAGAGTGAGAGAGAGTGAGGTGGAAGAGAGAGGCACGCACGCGTGGCGTTGCTATATATACGACACGTGTCCCTCTGGACTTGGACTTTTTACTTTGGGCTTGGATAATTACTGATGAATGCTTGCCCAATTGGATTAAAACCTGGATTAATGGCTAAACACTGAATTAAACTATGATTAGCTCTAAAACAGAATTAATACTAAAACCTAATTAAATTGTAAAACGAAAATTAACAAATTAACACCTATTAAACCTAATTAAACCTATTATTAATCCTAATTAATATCTAAAACGAAAATAAAAAAAATAAAAACCTAATAAAATCTAAAAAACTATTATTTAATCTAAAAGAAAAATCTTTTTTAAAATCCTAATTAATTCTGAAAAATAAAAATTAAAAAAAAATCTAAAAAAACCTTTAATATCTATTTTTTTTTAAAACTATTAACATTTTTTAAAAAAATTAAATCTAAAAGCTAAAACAAACTAATATCTATTTTTTATTAACTATTCTATTAAAGGAAAATGATAATATCTATTTATCTATCTTTTAAATCTACTCTTTTTTTAAAAAAATCTATTTATCTATTAAAACTAATAAAAGAAAAACAGTATCTAAAATTTATTAAAAACTATAATATCTAAAAATCCTTTAAGAATCTATTAATTTCTAAAAAAATGAAAAGAAAATTTATTTAAACTCTAAAAAATATTAAAAAACTCTATTAAATCCAGAAAAATCCATTAAATGCACTAAAAATCCAGAAAAATGACAGAAAAATCCTAAAAATGCCAGGAAGCCGATTAAATCGAATAAAACTCAATTACGCAACCGTAGCGAAACCCGGACACCGAGATGGTCTGAAAACACGGGAGATGAGCACCAATTCTCAATAGACTTTCATTTTGACTGGCCTGTACTGCCTGAAACGCCAGGGGCTAAAATCCCGATAAAAATCAATCTGACTGATGAAAATGCCATGCATGCAATATGCGAATGCGAATGCAAAATATATTGAAACATAAACCAGATAGGGAGTCGGTTGGTCAAATTTTAGGGTGCAACAGCTGCCCCTATTCAAGCGGCTTGGACCCGACTGGGTGAAGAGCGAACGGCCTTCAAACATTCGAGGTACGAGACGGTTGAATACCAAAGAACCCTGAAATTTGCCAACCGCAGAAATAAACTGCACCACTGCTTGGGGAACGACATTCGTATGATTGTTAAGGTAGCAACCGATCAGCCGTCTGAGAATAACTCTGATTTTGACTATCACCACCCATGTAACACTGCGGAACTGAACTATCTTCGCGAAAATACCTCTGTCCACAATTGGACTAAACTTGTCAACACAAGAGGAGAAACAAATTCATCCACACGAGTAAAGATCCCATCATCACAGGAAAACTTATTCACAATTGCCCTTAAATTTCGTCAACACGAAAAAGCCGTAAATTCGTCATTACGGGGAAATCCTATCATCATAGGAATACGACTTGCCCTCATCAGTACTTTTCAAATTTGTCCTCATCAGGACTCCATATTCCATCATCATGGAGAAATAAAACTTGTCGACTCCACTAGGGATGGGCTATCCGCATCGTATCAGCATGGGTAATAAAGTTCTTATTTACGTCTTATCACCACAAGAACTCCCATTAACATAGCTTGTCCTCGTCAGGACTCACGTCTCGTCAACACGAGGAAAATAGGTTCATTAACATGAAGAAATCCTATCATCATAGGAATACCATTCTTATACCTCTCTGAACTCACATTTCATCAACACGAAGAAATCCTATCTGTAAGAACACATATTGTGTCTTAGTTATATCTCTTTGTTTTGATGATAACACTTATGAATTTTGTATTCAAGAATTATATACTCTAAACGTGTTCTAGATTGTTTGCTACAGGCACTAAAGAAAATTATCTTAAGAAAGCAAATTAAGATCTGAACAATGTTATTATGAAAGGCTTCATAAGTTCAAGAGCATCTTAGGTGAAGATCTGAACACTGCTCCCAGAAGAATCTGACTACTCTCTCTTGAAGATTCTGAAGCAGGAGCCTCTAAAGCATAGAAGACTCTGCTCTGATAGATTTACACGCTCAAGCACACAAGCTGCACATACTCTGATTCAGCTCAATCTAAAGAACATCCAAGACTCTGAAGATCCAGAAGATCTCTATTCTGGAGACTCTGAAGATTCAGATTCTAATGTTGAAAGCTGAACTTACTTTGAAGAAGATTTAAATATGTACGTTGGTTTATCTCAACAGCTCTTTCCTATTTTGTGCTAGACACAAGGACACAGACAAAAAGGTTTTATCTGTGCATTCCATTTTAAGGAAAGTTTTCTGCAAGTGAAGACAAAAGGCATCAGGCTTGTTTCAACACAGCCTCCAATGTAAAGACAAAAGGCTTCAGGCTTTTCTGCACAGCCTTCAACGTAACAAGACTTCTTGGATCTTAGTGCCTATATAAAGAAGTCCACTCCATCTTCTTCAGTATCGAATCTCTAGCAAAATCACTCTTCAAAGCAAATCTTTCAAAGCTCTTAATTATATTATTTTGCTTTAACTTTATTCTTAACTTAAGAGAAATATCACTGTTATGATAACAGCTTATTAGAAGCATTCTTACTCTTGTAAAAGTTTTACATTGTTTGTAAAAGGTTTTCCTTAAGAGGATCCAGTTGGGATCAGTTGCTCTTGAGAAGACTAAGAACAGTTGTTCTTAGGTGTTGCTATTTGTAATCTGTTTGATTAAAATAGTGGATTAAGTCCTTGACAGAGAAAGGCAAATCACTCTTGAGAGGGTGGACTGGAGTAGTTGTTTTCAACGAACCAGGATAAAAATATCTGTGTTCTAATCTTTGATTTTTAGTCTTACTTATTCAACCCCCCCTTCTAAGTAATTTTCTCACCTTCAGTTGGCATCAGAGCTCCGGTTCTGCGTGTGCTCCACTTAACCGTGACAGTTAAAGATCCTGTGAGAAATATACTTTGATATTTGTTTTTTTGTCAATATGGATACATCTACATCAACTTGCAACAACAAATATGAAGGAGATAGGATCAGTACCAAGCCACCCATGTTTGATGGGGAAAATTTTGACTATTGGAAAGATAGAATAGAAAGTTTTTTCCTTGGGTATGATGCTGATCTTTGGGATATGGTCATTGATGGATATAAACATCCTACTGATGAGGATGGCAAAAAGATTGATAGAAAATCAATGACTGAAGTACAGAAAAGAGATTTCAAGAATCACCACAAAGCCAGAACTATATTGCTTAATGCAATCTCTCATACTGAGTATGAGAAGATTACAAACAGAGATACTGCTCATGACATGTTTGAGTCACTCAAAATGACTCATTAGGGAAATTCTCAGGTTAAAGAAACCAAGGCGCTGGCGCTCATACAAAAGTATGAGGCATTCAAAATGGAAGAGTCTGAAAATGTTGAAACTATGTTTTCTAGATTTCAGATTCTTACTGCTGGTCTGAAAGTTCTGGATAAGGGCTACTCAACGTCAGATCATGTCAAGAAGATCATCAGAAGTCTTCCCACCAGATGGAGACCAATGGTGACTGCATTGAAGATGGCAAAAGATCTGAACAAGATCTCCTTAGAAGAACTTATCAGTTCTTTGAGAAGCCATGAAATAGAGCTGGAGGAAGATGAACCCCAGAAGAAAGATAAAGGTAAATCCATAGCTTTAAAATCTAACAAACCTGTTAAAGCTTTGCAGGTAAAAGAAGAAAGTTCTGAAGAATCGTCTTCTGAAGAAGAAGATGAACTGTCCATGCTTTCCAGAAGAATCAACAAGCTCTGGAAGCACAAGGGAAAGAAGTTTAACAACTTCAGAAAAGCTGACCACAGGAAGGAATCTTCTGGACACAGAAGATCTGGAAAGAAAGAGGTCACATGCTATGAATGCAAGGAACCTGGGCACTACAAAAATGACTGCCCCAAACTTCTCAAGGAGAAACCCAAGAGAAAGTTTGATAAAAAGAAGAAGGTTCTTATGGTAACTTGGGATGATTCAGATGAATCTGAATCTGAATCTGAAGCAGAAGAAGAGTGTGCCAACATGGCATTAATGGCTGGAATAGATGATCAGAATGAAGAATTATCATCTGAATCTGAGTCAGACTCCGACTCTGACGCTGAAGAGGTAATGTCCAAACTTACCAAAGATGAACTTATAAAGGTGTTATCTGAAGTTTTGAAAAGCTACAATAATATCAAACTCAAGAACAAGAAGCTGAAAAGCAATCTTGAATCTGAGATTGATAATCTGAAAACAGAACTTGTTGAGCAGAGAGAAATAAATTTAAAAATCAAAAATGATTTGGAAATTGCCCAACAAGAATCTGACTCTGAAGCTAAGTCATCTAAAAATATTTTGGAAAAATATGACTCTAGTTTTCAGAAGTTTCTCACTAAAAGCATAGACATAAGCAAAATGGCTTCTATGATCTATGGAGTTAGTAGGAATAAAAGAAAGGGAATTGGATTTCAATCTTCTTCTCTTGAAAAAGATGTAAGACCAATACCTGTAGATGATCTGATCATTAAGATAACTCCTTTATACTCTAATTTTAAATTTGGTCATTTAAATGATATTAAACACACGAGCTCTGAAAAGAATACTCATGTGTTTAGATCTAAGGCAAGTCTAAACAAAAACTATGTTGAAAAACAAAAGTTTAGACAAACCTACAAGGCAACTAACCCTAAAGGACCCAAGAAGATCTGGGTACCTAAAGACAAAATAATCCCTGTTGCAGATGTCCTTAGCAGCAAAGTCAGGACACCAATCATGGTACCTGGACTCTGGATGCTCACGACACATGACGGGAGAAAGGTCTATGTTCCAAAGTCTGGAACTTAGATCTGGAGGGGACGTGAAATTTGGAGGGAACCAGAAGGGCAAGATCATTGGCTCTGGAACTATAGGTAATGGCAACCTACCCTCTATTTCTAATGTTCTGTTAGTTGAAGGATTGAAACATAATCTATTGTCCATAAGTCAATTAAGTGACAATGGTTATGATATTATCTTTAATCAAAAATGTTGCAAAGCTGTATGTCAAAAGGATGGTTCTATCCTATTCAATGGAAAGAGGAAACACAACATTTATAAAATTAACCTTTCAGAACTTAAAGTTCAAAATGTAAAATGCCTCTTATCTGTGAATGATGAGCAATGAGTCTGGCATAGAAGATTGGGGCATATTAATATGAGACGTATATCTCAGATTAATAAACTCAATCTGGTCAGAGGACTTCCTAAGTTGAAGTTCAACTCAGATGCTCTGTGTGAAGCATGTCAAAGAGGTAAATTTTCAAAAACTCATTTTAAATCAAAAAATGTTGTTTCTACCTCCAGACCATTGGAATTACTTCACATTGATCTGTTTGGACCAGTGAAAACTGCATCCATCAGAGGCAAGAAGTATGGGTTAGTCATTGTAGATGACTACAGCAGATGGACATGGGTAAAGTTTCTAAAACACAAGGACGAGTCTCATTCTGTGTTCTTTGACTTCTACAATCAAGTCCAGACTGAAAAAAAATTGTAAAATTATTAAAGTCAGAAGTGATCATGGTGGAGAATTTGAAAATAAACATTTTGAAAAATATTTTTCTGAAAAAGGCATTGCACATGATTTCTCCTGTCCTAGAACTCCACAACAAAATGGAGTTGTAGAGAGGAAAAATAGAAAATTGCAAGAAATGGCCAGAACCATGATCAACGAGACAAATCTGGCAAAATATTTCTGGGCAGAAGCAATTAACACAGCTTGTTATATTCAGAACAGAGTGTCTGTAAGACCTCTTCTGAAAAAGACTCCCTATGAATTGTGGAGAAACAGAAAGCCTAACATTGCTTATTTTCATCCTTTTGGATGTATTTGTTATATGCTTAATACTAAAGATAATCTGAACAAGTTTGATTCCAAAGCACAGAAGTGTTTCATGCTTGGTTATTCTGAACGCTCTAAAGGCTACAAAGTATTCAATACTAAAACGCAGATTGTGGAAGAATCTATTCATGTCAGATTTGATGATAAGCTTGGCTCTGAAAAGCCAAAGCAGTTTGAAAGTTCTGCAGATAGAGAAGTGATTCTCACAGACTCTGAAGGCTCAGAGGCAAAAAAGGCAAAGAACAAAGAATCTGACGCAACCCCAGATGCTACACCTTTGACCTCCCAACTAAACAACTTGCATATTTCTGAAAGACCAACTGTCAGAGGATCTTCTTCCAGAATCAAAGCTTCTCATCCAGAAGATGTGATAATTGGAAAGAAAGATGATCCTATAAGGACAAGATCATTTCTCAGAACTTCTGAATCTTCCTTATTTGGCTTAGTGTCAATGATAGAACCAACATCTGTAGATGAGGCTCTGAAAGATAATGAATGGATTATAGCTATGCAAGAAGAGCTGAATCAATTCGCCAGAAATGAAGTTTGGGATCTGGTTCCTAGACCTAAAGGATTCAATGTCATTGGAACAAAATGGGTCTTCAGGAATAAGCTGAATGAAAAGGGAGAAGTAGAAAGGAATAAGGCAAGGCTAGTTGCTCAAGGATATAGTCAACAAGAAGGTATTGATTACACTGAGACATATGCTCCAGTGGCAAGGTTAGAATCTATTCGTCTTCTTATTTCATTTGCTGCACAGAATAACATCACTCTGTATCAGATGGATGTTAAAAGTGCTTTTTCTTAATGGTATTATAGAAGAAGAAGTATATGTCCACCAACCTCCTGGTTTTGAAAGTGAAAACTTTCTAGATCATGTTTTCAAATTAAAGAAATCTCTTTATGGATTAAAACAAGCTCCCAGAGCTTGGTATGAGAGGTTGAGCAACTTCCTTCTGAAGAAAAATTTTATCAGAGGAAAAGTGGATACAACTTTATTCTGTAAATCTGTTAAGAAAGATCTGTTGATTTGTCAAATTTATGTAGATGACATTATTTTTGGATCAACAAATATTACGCTTGGAAAGGAGTTTGCTAAATGTATGCAGGAAGAATTTGAAATGAGCATGATGGGAGAATTGAGATTCTTCTTGGGAATCCAAGTCAATCAGACTCCAGAATGCACCTACATACATCAAACCAAATATGTTAAAGAGCTTCTGAAGAAGTTCAACATGGTTGATAGCAAAATGGCAAAGACTCCAATGCATCCTACAAGCACTCTAGGTAAGGAAGAGGTAAGTAAGAAGGTAGATCAAAAACTCTACAGAGGTATGATAGGATCTCTTCTATACTTGACTGCTTCTAGACCAGATATTCTGTTTAGTGTCTGCTTATGTGCTAGATTCCAATCAGATCCTAGAGAATCACACTTAACAGCTGTTAAGAGGATTCTGAGGTATCTGAAAGGTACTGCTAACATGGGTTTGTGTTACAGAAGATCTGATGAATTTTCATTAGTTGGATTCTGTGATGCTGACTATGCTGGAGACAGAGTTGAACGTAAAAGCACTTCTGGAAGCTGTCAGTTTCTTGGAAGTCATCTGATCTCATGGTACAGCAAGAAGCAACCTACCATTGCACTATCAACTACAAAGGCAGAATACATTGCTGCTGCTGAATGTTGTACTCAGATGCTCTGGATGAAGAGTCAATTAGAAGATTATCAAATCTATGAGAGTAATCTTTCTATCTTCTGTGATAATACTTCTGCTATATGTTTGTCAAAAAATCCAATCTTGCATTCTAAGGCAAAACATATAGAAATTAAACATCACTTCATCAGAGACTATGTTCAGAAGGGTGTAATTAATTTAGCTTTTGTTGATACAGATCATCAATGGGCTGACATTTTCACAAAACCCCTTGCTGAAGATAGATTTAAGTTCATTCTGAAAAATATTTGTATGGATTTATGTCCAGAGTAATATTTCTCAGAGGCAACCTCTCAGATGCAAAATGTTTAATAATCTGAAGTATTTCATCTGTCTATTCGTTCATTTATATTTATTCAATTATTTCGTTTTGTGTAAAACTCTAAACTAACAAGCTCAGAAGATCTGAAAGTTGGAAACGTTTCATTTCTTGAGAGACATCAGATGAGCCAACAAAGCAAACACGTGTCACTCAATATCTGAAAAGATGGAGTGCTCAACTGAATTGACGTTTGAGGTATTGCTTTGAAAATCTCACTTTTCTTGATTTTCCCCCCAGCTGTCATAATTTAATGTGAAATGATTATTTTTCATTAAATGTTGTCCAAACGTGCGTAAGTGTCTTTTGTGTGCCCTATGCTTGATTTTTGGTTTTCTATATATATCACCTATCACACTATTATCACACTTTCCACATTCACTTCATTCATGTGTTTCTGCTTTCTTTTCAATCTCTACCAAAACCCTAAACCTAAACCAAGGTCCTCTTCTTCTTCAATGGCGTCTACTTCAAACACTGCTGCAAAACCCAACAAGACTATAATGTACAAAGAACCTGAACGAACCTTATTCACTCCAGTGGCTGATCTGGAAGTGCTCTGTGAAAGCTTCATTGATCTTGACTCTTTAAAGGAAAATGGGTTTGATCTCATTTCTGCCATTAAAGCTCAAGGATGGGAAAAATATTTTGAAAGGCTAATGGGTCCTGTTTTTCCAACACTGGTAAAGGAATTTTGGATTCATGCAAGCGCTGGTCCCAAGTTTATACATTCCTCGGTTCTTGGAGTGGAGATAGTCATCACTGAAAACCTGATCAGACAACTGTTTAGTTATACTGAGTCTGATGGAGTTTCAAATCTTGCTTCTTCTCGCATTGATATGGCTAGGGTTTATGAAGAAGTTACTATAGTTGGATTGCCGTCAAGTAAGGTTAAAGATTTAAAACCCATTTATAGGATCTGGGCAAAAATCTTTATGAGTATGTTTTTTCACAGAAAACCATCCAACTCACCAGATTATGTGAGTTCGGAACATCTGTATTTTATGTACTGCATTAGCAAAAATGTCAAAGTGGATCTACCGTATCTTATCTTCAGTCATTTACTAACTCATGTCAAAGAAACCAGGGAGGAAGTAAGGGCGAAAGCTGGTAAAGTGAGGACGTGGATACCCCTGGGAAGGTTGATTTCTGATATACTTATTGAGAACAAGCTGGTACAGCATCTGACTGATGCGAAGATTACAGAAGATCTGACTTACATCATTGGCTCTGAAATTAATGGACTCAATCTGAAAAGGATGAAAATCATTTCAGAATTGAAAGGACAACTCAGGAAGATCAACTCTGAAGAGGTTCAAGGAAGAAGAATTCCTGTGGAAGATTTTCCACTATTCAGTGCAGATGAACCTAAGGAATTTGTCTGGCTGTACATTACTGAATGTCTAAAGGAAGGAATCCCTTTACCTGCCAATCTCGTTCAGAAGCCAGGAGAAGAATTGCCTAATCAGATGAAGGAAAGGCGCAGTAAGAGGAAGGCTGACGAAGGATCCGTTCAGAAGAAGAGAAAAGCACCTGAAGCGTCAAGAAAGAAGGGAAGAAGGCCAGAATCAGTCCTAGAGAAGCTACTCTGGAAGAAATCAGAGACACCATTCAACAGGTATTAGCATCTGATCCTACTCCTACTGTTCATTCACCTCTATCTTCACCACAACTCTCTCCAAGCCTCATACCAAGAACTTCCAAATCTAAAAAGTCTGTCAATATTCCATCTGAACCACAACCTCAAACAATTCAAACAGATATTCCACCACCAGAACCAATTCAATCAAAAAACTCTCCAACAGTAACTCCACCAGAACCAACTCAACCAGAAAACTCTCTAACAGCAACTCCACAACCAACTTTGTCACAACCAGAGAATCCCCAATTAGAGACTCTCCAACCAGAAACAATTATTTCAGAACATAATCAACCAGAGACTGTTCAAACTAAACACTCTGAACAAACAATTCCCTCAGAAGATCCAAATCTTTCTGACAATATTCTTGATATTCAACCCCTCAACCAAACAATTGAAATTTCTTCTACATCTGTTCACTCAGATGAATCTTCTGATTCATCTGATTCATCTGACTGTGATTCAGAATCACTCAAACAAGCTCGCTCTGAGAGTGTTATGAAGAAACATCTTAACATTGCTTTGTTTCATAGCCCACCAAACTCTCCATCTCAACAACCATCTGAAGCACAACCATCTGACACTCAAACAGCTGAAAACCAAACCATTCCTCAACCACCTGAAACTAACCCATCTGAGAATCAAACTTTTCCTCATTCATCTGAACTCCCTCAATCTGACATCCACACATCTGAACCACCCACACCTCAACCACAACCATCTGAACCTACTCCTGCTAACACCCCTAATCCTTTTTCCTCTGGACAGACTGAACAGTCAGATTTAGGATCTTGTGTTAATGCTATGTTTGATATTTTCAAAAAGGAGTTAGATTCTGAATATGATTGTGTTAAGGCTATATGCATGTCTAGTTTGGATCCAAATGTTTCGAATACTGCTTGGAAGCGCTTCATCTGGATGTTTAACAAAGCTGCCCTAAAAGTTAGAGCAAAATGCTCTAAGCTTGCTAAGACTAAATTTGCTGAGTTAATAAAGGTAACGCTGATGAACATGCCTCCTCCTCCTCCTGTGTTACTTTTGGAAGCTGCTCCTCCAGTAGTTCCTGAATTTGAAATGGTTGAACAAGCTTCTGTTGAAAACCAAACTGAAGGGAACCCTGCTGCTACTGCATCTGCTCCGTCTTCATCTGTGGTTTCAGAACTTGTGAATGATGTGAAGGATATAAAGGACTGGATGATCAAGCAAGAGAAAACAACTGATGAAATCAAGACCTGGATGTCTAAGCAAGAAGAGTCAGCTGCCAAGATGACAGAGCTTCTGACCCTCATTGCCTCTCGCCAGACCTAGTTTTATTTGTTGTTTTGCACTTGAACTGTTTTTTCGCTGTCTGATTGTTTTTGTTGTGTTATGTGTTTTGGCATCTGCCTGTTTGACTGTGAACTTTGGTTTGTTTTAATTGCATGATAACATGTTTTGCTCCTATTTGGTTCTTTTCTTCTATATCTTTCTGTCTTTAAAAATCTTTTTGATTATGACAAAAAGGGGGAGAAAAAGAGAAACTGAGTGTTCAACCTATAAGCAATTACTAAAACTAAAATTCAGACATTTTATTAACTTACTTTGAATTTAAGTCTTTTAGATTACATTGATATATCTGACATAATTCATTGAAGTTACCCTGAGACTGTGTCAACCAGAACCTGATTCTCTAAAGAAAATCTGAGTATTCAATCAACTCTGATAACTCTGATATCTTACTCTGATACATTTATTCTGAAAGAGAATTCATGCAAGATGATAACCAGACGCTCTGACTAAAGGAAGTCATATGTATATGGCATCAAGATTTGATTCTGAACTCTTTCATCAGGCTCTGAATCTGAAATATACTAAATCAGAAAGGGAAGCATTCTATTCTATTGAAGTATTTATTTCAGGGGGAGATTGTTAATCTCAGGGGGAGTTTCTAATTCTTACTCTTTATTGAACAAAATTTCTCATGTTTTGTCATCATCAAAAAGGGGGAGATTGTAAGAACACAGATTGTGTCTTAGTTATATCTCTATGTTTTGATGATAACACTTATGAATTTTGTATTCAAGAATTATATACTCTAAACGTGTTCTAGATTGTTTGCTACAGGCACTAAAGAAAATTATCTTAAGAAAGCAGATTAAGATCTGAACAATGTTATTATGAAAGGCTTCATAAGTTCAAGAGCATCTTAAGTGAAGATCTGAACACTGCTCCCAGAAGAATCTGACTACTGTCTCTTGAAGATTCTGAAGCAGGAGCCTCTAAAGCATAGAAGACTCTTCTCTGATAGATTTACACGCTCAAGCACACAAGCTGCACATACTCTGATTCAGCTCAATCTAAAGAACATCCAAGACTCTGAAGATCCAGAAGATCTCTATTCTGGAGACTCTGAAGATTCAGATTCTAATGTTGAAAGCTGAACTTACTTTGAAGAAGATTTAAATATGTACGTTGGTTTATCTCAACAGCTCTTTCCTATTTTGTGCTAGACACAAGGACACAGACAAAAAGGTTTTATCTGTGCATTCCATTTTAAGGAAAGTTTTCTGCAAGTGAAGACAAAAGGCATCAGGCTTGTTTCAGCACAGCCTCCAATGTAAAGACAAAAGGCTTCAGGCTTTTCTGCACAGCCTTCAACGTAACAAGACTTCTTGGATCTTAGTGCCTATATAAAGAAGTCCACTCCATCTTCTTCAGTATCGAATCTCTAGCAAAATCACTCTTCAAAGCAAATCTTTCAAAGCTCTTAATTATATTATTTTGCTTTAACTTTATTCTTAACTTAAGAGAAATATCACTGTTGTGATAACAGCTTATTAGAAGCATTCTTACTCTTGTAAAAGTTTTACATTGTTTGTAAAAGGTTTTCCTTAAGAGGATCCAGTTGGGATCAGTTGCTCTTGAGAAGACTAAGAACAGTTGTTCTTAGGTGTTGCTATTTGTAATCTGTTTGATTAAAATAGTGGATTAAGTCCTTGACAGAGAAAGGCAAATCACTCTTGAGAGGGTGGACTGGAGTAGTTGTTTTCAACGAACCAGGATAAAAATATCTGTGTTCTAATCTTTGATTTTTAGTCTTACTTATTCAACCCCCCCCCCCTTCTAAGTAATTTTCTCACCTTCACTATCCACATAGGCATACCTTGTCCTCATCAGGACGCGCATTTCGTCAATACGGAGAAAAGATCCGTCAACACGAATAAAACCTATCACCATAGGCGTAGACTGTCCTCCTCAGGTCTCCATATCCCGTTATCACGGAGAGAGTAGTTCGTCAACACGAATAAATCCTATCAGCATAGGTGTAACTTGTCCTCATCAGGACTCCCTATTCCGTCAACACAGAAAAATCCCATCAACATAGGCATCAATTGTCCTCATCAGGACCCCATATTCCGTCAGCACGGAGGAATCAAACTTCGTCCTCAACAGGACTCCATATTCCATCATCGTGGAGAAGTAATTCTTCAACACGAATAAATCCTATCATCATAGGCCTAAATTGTCCTCATCAGGACTCCATATTCCGTCAACACGAAGAAATAGTTCGTCAATACGAATAAATCCTATCATCATAGGAATAAATTGTCCTCATCAAGACTCCATATTCCATCATCACGGAGAAGTAATTCGTCAATACGAATAAATCCTATTATCATAGGTATAAATTGTCCTTATCAGGACTCCATATTCCGTCAACACGGAGAAATAATTCGTCAACACGAATAAATCCTATCATCATAGCTGGAGATATTCTGAAAACCAATGACCGACACCCGTTCTGACAACAAGCGACCACTTCTGAAATTTTGATACATGGAACCCTAAGATGCTACTGCAGCAACATACTTGACAAAATAGTCCGCGGATCGGACACGAGAAAACCTCGATCAGTAACTCTATGGGGATGATGATAAACTGAATCACGTCATCATACGTCTCACGTCAAGACTTTGATTATCTGAAAAGACCCCTGAGCTTTAGAACTCCACACTCCTGTTGAGAAAACACACCTGAAAGCAAAAGGTTAACCAACCTGGCTTATGTTTCATCATGCATATGTTTGACAATGGCGTAATGTTCCATACAGCATGGAAATGCTACGCGTTTTCTAGGTGGATGCAAACATGGTAATGCATGCAAATGCAAATGCAAGTTCGGACCGCGGGGATAGCTCTAACAAGCTCGCTTCATCAATCTTGGCCGTCGAGGACAAATATCACCCTGCTGGGGAGTGAACGGGTATCACAAAGTATTCGGGAAAAATAAATGCCAGGACACACAACCAACTCTGTCAGGGAGAGTTTTAACCTTCGATTTCCACTGGGAGGAAAGAAAACACTTGCTGAAAAGAGAGAACTCCGCTGGGGACGAAACGACTCTCTTAGGGAAAATAAACTGACTCCGCTGGGGAGAATGAACAGCCCTACTGGGAAGGGAATCTCTACTGGGGAGAGTAGACTGTCTGGGTACAGCTCACAAGTTTGGAAATATTAGTCTTCTGAGGCTAAACCACTCTTCTCGGGATATGGAATCCTTTTGGAGAACTACCACTGTCTGAATACAGCTTACGTATTTTGGAGTCATCAAATTCTGCTGAGGGTAAGCGACCCTGCTGGGAAAAGTAAACCATCTGGCTACAGTCTACATACTCGGGACCGAGGATAGACATCCTGTGGCGAGCATCGATCTTGACCTGTTGGAGAATACCCTTTGGGATAAGCTGCGACTAGCTGGGGAATTTGATCCTTCTTCAGTAAGGAACATTGTCATCTCAACTTCAGGGAATGAAGCGCGGCCTGCATGGGGATTCATCTTGTATAAGGATCAAGTCTTTTCGTCACGAGTCTCTGGTTAGGACTGCAATCTTCTGATCGTCCTCTTCATATGGGCAAGAACCCTGCAACACCACAAACGAGACAAGACAAGTCTATACAACCAAATCTATTCAAGTTAGCGTTAGTGACATCATTTTCAGTCAATTCGAAGTTTTAGCAATTATTGGCAAGGGCCAGCAACGTTATGCAACTGCTAGTTTTATCAAAACATTGGCGTTTTTCACATACAAAACAGTAAAGAACAAGCATCAAATAATGAATAACATGTTTTATTGATTGGGCCCCTGAATGGGCAGTGTTTTGTACACTGGATGTAACTCCTGAAAAGAGGAAGTTACGCATAACAAATATACAAGTATGCACAGGAAGCATAGATACAATGACAAATCAAGTTTGCGCATATGTCGGCAACGTGAAGCAGACAACCATCATGAGCTGATCCTCCTATGACTCGCCTGACTCTGACGCTTTCCCGATATTCAAACTTCTGAAGAGATTGTATCTGATAATCGAACCCTCAGATATTCTCCCAACCACCAATCAATGCAGCATCAAATTCGGACCGCAGTCATTTGCTTTTTTAAATCCCTAACTTTTGCGTGAATCGCCCTTTGCGGGTTTTCAGTTCACCGGGATACCCTTTTTTGCCGAAGCCGCCAGTGTAGGTTTTCAACTTCGCGGGTGTACATTTTTTCAATTTTTATCCCTAATTTTTGCCCGAACCTTTTATTCTGTTTTTGGTTCGCCAGGATGCCCCATTTTTGCCTGGACTCTCTTTTTTCTGTCCAGCGGGTCAGTTTTAAGCAAAGTATCTTTTAACTGCGTCCGAATTCACAGGCGACGTAAATTCTTCACCGTCCATGGTGGACAACAACAAAGCTCCTCCTGAAAAGACCTTTCTGACAACATATGGCCCTTCGTAGTTAGGGGTCCACTTGCCCCTGTGATCAGCCTGTGGCGGGAGAATCCTCTTCAGTACAAGGTCGCCCGTCTGAAAGCTCCGAGGATGTATCTTCTTATTATACGCTTTCTTGATTCGGCTCTGGTACAAACGACCGTATGCTAGAGAAGCTAGCCTCTTCTCATCCATTAAACTCAGTTGGTTCAATCTGTCTTTCACCCATTCTGCCTCGTCAAGTTGGACATCTTGTAATACCCTCAGGGAAGGAATCTCAACTTCCAGCGGTAACACTGCTTCCATTCCGTATACCAACGAGAACGGGGTTGCCCCGGTTGATGTGCGTACCGTCGTACGATAACCGTGCAAAGCGAAAGGTAGCATCTCATGCCAGTCCTTATAGGTCACCACCATCTTCTGAACAATCTTCTTTATATTCTTATTGGCCGCTTCAACAGCGCCATTCATCTTGGGTCGGTAAGGAGAAGAGTTGTGATGTTCGATCTTAAAACTCTGACACAACTCCTTCATCATCTTGTTATTTAAGTTCGAACCGTTATCGGTAATAATCCGCTCAGGGATTCCATATCTACAAATGATATCTCGCTTGATAAACCTGGCTACCACCTGCTTGGTCACATTTACGTATGATGCCGCTTTCACCCATTTGGTAAAATAATCAATTGCTACCAAAATGAACCGGTGTCTGTTAGATGTCGTCGGCTCGATCTTTCCAATCATATCAATTCCCCACATCGAGAATGGCCATGGTGACGACATCATGTTCAGAGGACTCGGAGGCACATGGATCTTATCCGCATAAATCTGGCACTTATGACACCTTTTCGCAAACTTGAAACAGTCATTTTCCATAGTTAGCCAGTAATAACCTTCCCGCAGCAGCTTTCTCGTCATAGCATGCCCACCAGCATATGTACCGAATGTACCATCGTGTATTTCCTCCATGAGCAACTTCGCCTCTTTCTCGTCTACACAGTGTAGTAACACCAAGTCGTGATTCCGTTTGTATAGGACACCGTCCGGATTCAGATAGAAATTACCAGCCAATCTCCTGAGAGTCTTCTGATCGCGACTGGATGCCCCAGCCGGATACTCCTTGTTCTGCAGGAAATTTCGGATGTCAAAATACCAGGGTTTATCATCAGATGCTTCGTCAATGGCAAATACGAAGGCGGGTCTGTCAAGCCGAGAGATAACAATTTTGGAAGCCTCATTCCAGAAGTTGACTTTGTACATGGAAGACAATGTAGCCAGGGCGTCAGCCATCTGATTTTCTGCTCGCGGCACATGATGCAATTCAACCTTGTCAAAGAAAGGCAGCAATCTCCTTGCATAATTCATGTACGGTATCAAATTAGGCTGACGTGTCTCCCATTCTCCTTTTATTTGATTCACCACCAGAGCTGAGTCTCCGTATACATCCAGATTTTTGATTCGCAAATCAATGGCTTCTTCAAGCCCCATGATGCAAGCTTCGTATTCGGCTTCATTATTGGTCACCGGAAAGGTCAATCGAGCAGTAAATGGGATGTGCGACCCATGTGGAGTAGTGATGATTACCCCTATTCCGCTACCGTAGGAATTCACAGCTCCGTCAAAGATCAACTGCCACTTGGAATCTGTCTTTGGCCCTTCATCCAGCAACGGTTCTTCCCAATCTTTCATCTTCAGGTACATGATATCCTCGTCAGGAAAATCAAACCTCATCGATTGGTAGTCCTCAATAGGATGCTCAGCTAGATACTCCGATAACACGCTCCCCTTTATAGCCTTCTGTGACACATACTGGATGTCGTATTCGGTCAAAACCATCTGCCAACGGGCAATTCTCCCCGATAGTGCCTGCTTTTCAAATACGTATTTGATAGGATCCATCTTCGAGATGAGCATGGTTGTATGATTTAGGATGTACTGCCTCAAACGCTTAGCGGCCCAGGCTAGCGCACAACAAGTTTTTTCGAGCATTGAGTATCGAGATTCACAGTCAGTAAACTTCTTACTCAGGTAGTATATCGCATGCTCTTTACGTCCTGTCTCGTTATGTTGACCGAGAACACAACCCATACTCCCCTCAAGAACCGTCAAATACATAATCAAGGGTCTCCCTGCCACTGGAGGTATCAAAATAGGAGGCTCCTGCAAATACTGTTTTATTTTATCGAACGCCTTTTGACAATTTTCATTCCATGTTACAGCCTGGTCTTTTTTCAACAGCTTGAACAATGGCTCACACGTAGCTGTTAGGTGAGATATGAACCGGGCGATGTAGTTCAACCTTCCTAAAAACCCGCGCACCTCTTTTTCTGTTTTAGGCGTTGGCATTTCCTGTATTGCTTTTATTTTCGCAGGATCAACCTCTATTTCTTTTTTCGCTCACGATAAACCCTAGCAGCTTACCCCATCTCACCCCGAAGGTGCATTTGTTAGGGTTCAGTCTCAGCCTGAACTTCCTAAGCCTCTTGAATAATTTCAGCAGATTCACCAAATGTTCTTCCTCCGTCTAGGATTTGGCAATCATATCATCAACATAAACCTCGATCTCTTTATGCATCATGTCATGAAAGAGAGTCCTCATTGCACGCTGATATGTTGCCCCAGCATTCTTCAATCCGAAGGGCATCACTTTATAACAAATTGTTCCCCAGGGGGTAATGAAGGTAGTCTTCTCCATGTCTTCTGGCGCCATTTTTATCTGATTATAGCCCGAGAATCCATCCATGAAGGAGAATACGGAGAATTGAGCGGTATTATCGACCAACACATCGATGTGAGGAAGTGGAAAATCATCTTTCGGGCTCGCTCTGTTCAAATCACGGTAATCTACACACATTCTCACTTTACCGTCTTTCTTTGGCACTGGCACAATATTAGCGACCCATGAGGGATATTTTGTAACAGCTAGGAAACCAACATCCCACTGCTTTTGAACCTCCTCCTTAATCTTCATAGCCATGTCCGGTCTAGTTCTTCGGAGCTTCTGCTTAACCGGCGGGCATTCTTCTTTTAGCGGCAGACGGTGCACAACCATATCCGTATCCAGCCCAGGCATGTCCTCATACGACCAAGCAAAAATATCGCTGTACTCTTTGAGCATTTCAACCAATCTTCGCTTGACGTCGCTCTGCAGCGCGACCCCTATACGGATGTTCCTTTTAACCCCTTCCGACCCCAAATTGATGATTTCAATGACCTCCTCATGAGGCAGAATGATTCGTTCTTCTTGTTTTACCAACCAAGACAACTCTTCTGGAACGTCGCCATCTTCAACAATCTCTTCTTCGGTCTGAAATACCGGGTGCTCAAAGTCGAAGTGAGTCATAGGCGGTTCATAGATGTCATCTGAAATAGTAATCCTGCAAAGGAAATGGTTAAATGCTTCAAAATACATACAAAGCGAATAACCACGTTGCCATTTTATTGTAAAAAAAATAAAAACAGGAAAAACAGAGATCACAATATATGTACATGAAAAACGCCTTTTTATTTAACAATTAACCAATGCAATGTACATAACAGAACGACCCTAAGCAAAATCACGATGCCCCGGGTAGGACACCGGATTGTTCAACAATTAAGAAAACAAAGTATTACTGTTTAGTTGTCACAGGAACAGTCTCCTGAATAGACCAATTGCAAAGCCCTTGTCCTGGCACACTCGGTTGAATCCAGGCGTCCATGTCGCAGTCGCTGTCTCCTTCTTCGGAATCTGAAACAGCGTTGATGGTCTCATGATATACTCCACTAGCCGTAATTGTTATTGGTCCTTTGAAACGGGGTGCCTCTGCAGCAGGCGTTGATGATGACGGTCGATATCCCATCCCAAATCTGTCCATTTTCACGGGAATATCCAGAACCTTGCCCCAGCCCTTGGTCTCGCCAGTCTTCACTAGAGCCTGAGCCTCTTTGTATGACGATACTGCCACCTCTGATGCTTTACTCGGCCCTGGAACTTTGTCCTTGATGCGCAACCCCTCAAAGGCTTGACAGGGGGTTTCATGAATCTCGTCGTCGACTTTCACGTACTTGAATGACGACAAATGGCTGACCAGTATATCCTCCTCTCCACAAACTGTAACCACACTGTCCCCTACCATGTACTTCAGCTTTTGGTGCAAGGTAGATGTGACCGCCCCAGCACCGTGGATCCATGGTCGTCCAAGGAGACAGCTATATGCTGGCTGGATGTCCATAATGTAAAATTCAGTTTCAAAAGTCTTCGGCCCCACCTGCAGAGGCAAAGTTATGGATCCAAAGACTGACCTCCGTGTGCCATCAAATGCCCTGACCACCAAGTCACTAGGCGTACAAATGATCCCCCTGATGTCCAATTTCATCATTGCTTTCTTTGGCAGCACATTTAAGGAAGACCCGGTATCTACCAGCACGTGGGACATGACTGCCCCCTGCATTCAACTGAGACGTGCAACGCCATATTATGCTCTCTTCCCCTCGGGGTCAAATCAAAATTCGTAAATCCCAAACTATGGCCTGCATTCACGTGCGCCATCACCCCCTCCAATTGATTCACAGAAACAACTTGGGATACAAACGACGTGTCCAGAATTTTCAATAACGCATTCCTATGGGCTTCGGAACACAATAACAGTGACAATATGGATATCTTCGACGGCGTTTGTTGAAGGTGCTCAACAATTTTATAGTCACTCTTACAGATAAGACGCATAAACTCTTCTACATCCTTCAGTGACGTTTCTTTTTCATTCCTCTGCACAGGAACATCCTCATTCACTTTACCTTTACCCTTTGCCATTTGTTCAGCCTCTACCTCAGGCGATATAAAAATTCTCCCGCTCCTTGTCATCCCTCCAGTCCCGACGACATTGTCCACAACCTCAGCTGGCTGCTTACTGGTATCAATTTTCTCCCCATCACAATACGCTTCCAGCCCATAAGTCCAGGGTACTGCCTTAGTGCTCTCATAAGGGATTGGCCCTGCCTTTGTGATAGTGATCGCCGGTCGCCTGGCTGGTGCCGTTATAGTTATCGTCTTCCGTGGAATTGTCACCGTAGCAACATGACTTTGCTCATTAGCTAATACTTCTACAGGTTTCTCAACTGCCGTTCTGTCGAATTGCAACGTGCCTTCATCTATCAAGGTCTGAATACCCTTCTTCAATTCAGCACAACCCCCAGCTTGGGTCCAACATTCTAGACAAAACTCATCACAGCCCGGATACACACCTCCTTTCAATAACCTGCTCTTTACTTCACACAACGGCGTTTTCAGTTCATCAACATCCATAATCAGATTCAAACCCTCCTCAGTTAAAATAGCATTTGCCCCATGGTTGGGCATTGGCTGCTGTACTATATTCGGACATGCTCGTCCAAAATTTATGGCCTTGCTATCCAATAGATCTTGAACCTTATGTTTAAACGCATGACAGGCCTCTATGTCATGCCCGGGTGCCCCGGAATGGAAGTCACAGTGCTTGTTAACATCATACCCATAAGGAAGGGTTGGTCCCGTGGGTGGTGCCAACGTCCTTTTTTCAACTAAATTCAACCCCAACAGTGTCTGAAAAAGTTCCGCGTACGTGGAAGGAGGCGCTTCAAACACTCTTTTCGGCTTCGCATTCGGAAATCTTCTTTGGCCAGCATTATGCCCCTGCAGCTGTTGTGGCTGCTGCTGTGGTGGTATCTTTTGTAGTGGCATTGGTTGTTGATGAAATGGAATGGTGACGCTTGCCACCTGTTGCGGATGATTGTACTGATTCCGTCCTCTGCCCCGGCCTCGGCCTCCGAATACTGCACTCGTGTCACCCTGACGGCGACCACCAAAAGCTTTTCTGTTACTGCCAACTGAAGTGGATTCCTCAGCTTGGAATCTCCCCATTTTGATATTACTTTCAATCTTCTCGCCCATCAAGATTAGATCCGAGAAACTGCCCAAGGAAGCAGGAAACAGCTTGTCATAAAACATACCGGTGAACGTTCCTATGAACATATCATTCATCTCCTTCTCAACCAAAGGAGGATGAACCCTCGCAGCCATGTCGCGCCATCTATGCGCATATTCTTTGAAACTCTCATCTTTCTTCTGTGACAACCCCTGTAACTGGACCCGGTTTGGTGCCAAGTCATTGTTGTACTTATAATGAGTCACAAACGCCTCAGCCAGTTGCTTCCATGTCTTTATCTGAGTAGGCTCCAACCCCATGTACCATTCAAGGGAAGGACCAGACAAGCTATCTTGAAAGAAATGCATCAGCATTCTCTCATCGTTCGAGTAAGCGGACATCCGTCTATAGTATGACCGCACATGTACCTTGGGACAAGTATCTCCCTTATATTTGTCAAATGTAGGAGCTTTAAACTTCAGCGGTACCCTCAGGCCAGGCACCAAACCCATCGTGGTCATATCCAAACCGGAAGCACTCTGATTCACAACACCTTTCATCTGCTCCTCAAGCATCTTGATTCACTGAGTGTTGTCTACAGGACCTTCAAAACCTCTACCAGAGAAAGCGTCTTCTTTTTGGTCTTCCATCCAATTAACGTTCTCGTTTCCGTACCCATCATACCCATTGTTACGACCAAATCTAGTCTGATTCATCACAGGGCCCCGTCCCTTATTACCATACCCTTGAGCGACCCCGGCAGGTCCAAAAGGCATCATTCTAGCACCATTTTCGTTACCGAATCAACCATAGCCCTGATTGGCATTACCAAATCCATCATGTCCGAAACCCGGAGCGTTGAAGCCAAACTTCCCATCCTGGTTAGCATAATCAAACCCCTGGTCGTTATAGCCAAATCCGTTGTTACCGAAGCCATTACCTCCATTATTATCCCGCCCAGATTGGCGTCTCCGAATCCAACATTGTTAATGACAGTCTCATTACCAATTCCTATATTACCATTCCCGGCGCCAGCGCCATTGTTCATATTCACAGCAGGTATATTCACCACAGGTGGAGCTACTGGTGTAGGAGTACCATCCCCATGAATGGTGTCAACACGTACAGAATTGTGGTCTTCGTTTCCGTTCCCGACATTTCTCACCAGCAATGGCTGCACCAAAGTTTGCAAGTTTTCCTGCCCTTTCACAATTGTCTCCATCGTCTGCATGAACAACGCCAGCTTCTCACGCATGTCCTGCATCTCGCTCTGCATCTGGTCCATAACTCTTTTGCAGTTGGTACGAGTAGAGTATCGGTGAGGACGTTGACTTTCAATCCTGGAAAAACCTGGAGAATGCAGGAAATGAGATACAATTCAATAATCACCTCGTGAATGCAATATGAATGCAAATGCAATTATGTACATATGCTACAGGTTATATTCCCCTGATTCTAGTTCCGGAGAGAAAGCCATTATGGCAATGGAGTCCCTATCCAGCAAGCAATAAACCAGAAAATCCTCATCTATAAAAAATGCCAAGGGGCTGGGTACAAGAGTTCAACTGAATACAACCGAAGAGACCTCGGCCAACAAGTCTGGCGATGGCCCAAATATAAGTACAAATAACAAAGGTAAGGCAAAGATATATCAGGCCAAATGGCGCGCTCGGACGTCCTCCAATATCCTCATCGTCTCTGAGTGCCCTAGTCGGGAGATCAACTCCTGAATCAGTAAAGCATGCCGCTCGGTAGTGGATCTTAGCTTCGCGACGTCGTCCCGGGAAGCTCCTTTGCTCGAACTCTCGTCAGATCTGTACCTCTTGGAACCGGCCTTCTCCTCGTAACCTCTCGACTTCTCGTCACTGTCACTGACTCTGAGATCAGCAGTACTCCTAAGGGATGTTACTTCAACAATCCTTGCTTCCTGGGCTTTAACCTGTGCCTCCAGCGTGGCAATCTGCATTTTCAATTCGTCTTCGCGCTCTTTCCGCTTGGTGAGCGTGGCCTCCCACAAAGCTTCCCACTTGCTGATACGAGCATAAGTTTTGCTTAGAAGTTCCTTCTTGGAAGTAAGCACCTTGCTTACATCGTTCAAAGCTATCCCCACTTTTTCTTTCTTGTTGGTTGCTTCTGTCAGCTCTGATCCCAACCTGTTAATCAATTCGGTCTGTTCCTTCACCGTGAAGGTGGCTTCCTTCTTCTCTCGTCGTAACTGGAAGATCTCCTTCTCTAACTCCTCGTTAGCTTTCTTCAATTCCTCATTTGCAGCCAACAACTTGCTATATTTCTCACTCTCTTCTGTAGGAGGTACCTCAATCAATGGAAGATACAGTGGTTCCACAGCAGGATAAGGCATCAAAGAAGTACTAGCTCTCTCACGGACCCACGCCACGTAAGGATCATAAACTCTGCCGTTGCTCTTACCGAGCAAAGCCTTCCCCCTCCTATGGATGCTAGCCCATGCATGCCTCAACCTGATCAAAGCAGCCTCGTCTAAGGAGCCCGTGAGATACAGAGATTCCTGTATCTCAACCTCAATAGGAGCATCTCTCAAGGCATAACCAAACTGTCGTACCAATAACGAAGGATTATAGTTGATACAGCCTTTCCGTCCAATCAGGGGGACATTCGGAAAGCCACTGCAACTATATATAATGTCAGTACCAAGCATACCCCGATCAAACCAAATGATATTCTCAGCATATAGCCCCATCAACCGGGAAGGCCAATCCAAAGTATCAATGGTATCAATAAATGGCCCAGTCTTCGGGAGGTGCCTCTGGAACCACATGTACAAGAGAGGAAGACAGCAGGAAACATTCTTGCCACGACGTTTCTCATTCTTGTAGTGAATAGAATGATAAACATCGCCCAAGAGAGTAGGAACGGGATTCTTCGAGGCGAGAATCAAGAAGGCGTCTGAGTCGACAAAGTCTGGCACATTAGGAAACAAGACAATCCCGTAGATGCAGACAGCCAGAATAGCACTAAAGGCAACCCAACACCCATTCTTCGCGCACTGTGTAGCCTTCTCAACTAGGACAGATAAGTGAAAACCATAAGCTCCATTCAGCTTGACCAAGCTTCCTGGAAACTCAGAAGCGTCCAAACTGACAATCTCTGTGAGTGTAGCTAACTCAAGCTCAATATCAACGTGTACAAAGGGCATCTGGTCTAGCACGGGAATACCCAACATAACATAATACTCCTCCAAAGTGGGTGCAAGAATGTAGTCTGGAAATAAGAAACATCTCAGTTGCAGCTCATAAAACTGCATCAAAGTATACACCCCAGTAATCTCGAAAGCTGAAGGTGTGTACAACAAGCTAAGCAGTTTCCCATAAGATACTCTGAACCCAGCCCTCACACCCTCATCTGCCAAAGCAACTAAACCCAGTAATGAATCTGATGTCTGGTGAATGCATCCTGTAAACAACCGTCTTCTTCAGGGACTCCATGCCTGGCTAGAAGATATCCTAGAATCAAAGGGGAATGATCACCTACAACATAAATACATGTTAATGAAATGCAAACATGAAAATGCACATGCATATGCAAACAAGGGATCAAGTGCAATGCTAATAGACTGGGCTGCTCTGTACTAGAGCCTGGAGAACCATTCAATCTTTATTTCAAACCAAACCAACCACTCAAAAGAACCTTGTAACCACATCTCACTGATAGAGATAAACCAGGTATTCTGAGGTCAAAGGTTTCCTGCAAACAGACCCTCCTACCCCTCACAGGTGTGTAATTAACTCGCAGACGAGGTACGACATCATATGTGGGTTCAACGTCACAGACTTTCAAGAGCGATGATACGATACCCAGAAGGTGTGGCATCATCATCCCTTGAAGCGGCCTCACTTAGTTGAATCCCAATTGATAGGTTCCCAGAGTTGACAATCCTCGGGTTAGACAACTTGTCAAGCCCTAAGGCCCAGGCAAGAAGCATCAAAGAGAATCTCGTCCGAGTGAGATTTCGCGGCTAGCTGGTGCGAGCTAAGCAAACAGGCTAACCACTACTCTCTCTCTAGATCTATATGCGTACTCAAGCCCGGGTTCGGCTTATCTCTCAACAGATTACCCCTACCCACAGCAGCAATGATAATATAAGGTTAGTAATAACATTGCGGAAAGTAAAGACAGAATAGTAAATCCATACAATACCCCTGACGGGAAAACAAGCGCTAGGATTGACTCGCGTAGGGAATCGTTGGAGTCCCCAGCAGAGTCGCCAGCTGTCGCTATTGCGAAAATCGGCGCCGGCTGAACAGAAGAGTCGCCATCGTGCGTTATTTATCCCAAATGAGGGAAAGGAAACGCTCAGAGTAAACCTACCGCAAAGACGGGAAAGGAATGGTCATCGCAACCAAATCCTGGATTCGGGAGTCGGTTACGCAAGGGGAAGGTATTAGCACCCCTCACGTCCGTCGTACTCGACGGGATCCACGCTTGTTTTCTAGTACGGATTGTTATTCTATCTACTCTACAGGTCTGGGGTTAAAAGAAAATAAAATGACTCGGCAAAGTATCGCACTTTATGCGTACGTATTCCCGTCTGGAACGAGAAATCAGAGTCAACGTAGTTCGCCTACCTACGGGAAAGGAGGGGAAGGTTGCTCGCTAGGATATCGCATCCTATGCCTACGTACTTTCATACAACATGAAAGATCAGAGCAAACATAGTTCGGGCTACGGAAGACACAAGTCTGTCTTGATTGTTTTTATCCTTCTGAAAAAGGTTTTCCCCTGATTATGGGTCCAAGCGGACAAAAATGACACTTTGATTGGTTTTCAGTCTTTTTACGCAAGAAGTGTTTTTTAGTGTGTTTGCAATCTCTGACGCACTAGAGACTATGATTTGAGAGTGACTACGTCGTATGTCACCCTAAGGGTAACACACTAAGCAATCAGATTACTGAAGAGTGACCCTCCAGCAACCTTTTCTCAAATAGCTTAAGGCTCGTAACGTACGACATCGATTAACCTTATTACTGTGTTTTTGAATGGTTCTGAGATGAGAAGAGAAAGAAACTCTAAAAAACCTATGGTTGAAAAAGGAATCAAAGCTACCCTAATGTTGTCATGCATGGATGAAAGCCTAATGTCTATCATATTTCTCTCTTACGCAGAGAGAAACAGAGATCCTAGGGGATAAACGGCAAAAGAAACAGATACATACAGTAAAGCAGTAAAATGCATGAATGCAGCAGGAAACAACAGGCAAAGTGAAACAGCTTCATTTCGAACCCAAGGGGAAGATTAACAAATAGTACAGCAAAGAAAATAAAACCCCAAAATCATCTCTGACAGCTCAACAGCTCCTACAGCAGCAGTCCAAACAGCACCAGCTCTGACAACTACAGCATAAGCAATAGCTCTGATAGCAACAGTTGATTTACCAGCAAAAAGTTGACAGCAATAACCTTCGTCTTCATGAATAACTCCTATCTTCAAGTTTCAATAAACTTTCAATCTTCAATGGACATCAACTTCAACAAGCTCCCAGCTTAAGCAAGCTCAAACCCCACCCAGTAACCAGCTTCAACAAGCTCCTGACTTCAACTTCAACAAGCAGCAAAACCCCAGCTTCAACAAGCAACCAGCTTCAACAAGCTCAGACTTATACTTCAATAAGCTTCAATTTTCTCTTTACTAAGATTCCACAAGCACCTCCAAAGGAGAATCATTCAACAAAATCAGGTTATAATGTTAAGAAACTCAATGACAACCAAAGGAAATCATTAAGATTTTAACATTGCAAATGAAAGGTATCCTCAAAGTTCTACTCACTTGGGCATACCACTCATCCCTCCTAAGGAGAGATGGAGCTTCCCAAGGAGGACTTTATGTCATTGGATAGGATAGAGGCAAACAATGCACTCTATGTTTGACAGAAGAATTTGTCTATTCTAAGCTCTTCCTATTTTATCCTATTTCTCCTAAGTCTTCAATCTACATCTTCAACCTCCAAGCAATATTCATGCATCAACCTTAATCTTTGTATTCAATCTCCTCCATTGATTCTTCATGCTTCCGCAAGCCCAAAACAAGCCCACACCCCAAAATAAAAACCCAGAAACCCAAACAGACAAACATAAACCCCAAGTGGGAACACCAAACAAACACTTTATTTGCAAAATATACTGAAAATAGCAAAATAGAATTTAAAATCCTAAGATTTATTCTAAGGGGATTTCTATATCTACCCTACATACCCTAAATGTCCCATAGCCTAATTCATGCTAAAAAACCCAAAAATAAAATGTTAGAATGCACCTATATTGAGTTTGGACCCTAAAACTATCACCCTAATGTTCTCTAATCAAAACTAATCAAGATTTAATCACAAAAATGTGAAATAAATCCCTAAGAGAACTTAATGCTCTAATCTAGCTAGTACAAAAAGAACGGGATCAAAATATGAATTTAAATTGCTAAACAAAATTCATCAAAATGCATGTACAAACAAACATGAAAATAAAAGCAATTAAATTTGAAAAATCACCATTAATGGAAAAAACCTAAAATAATATTTTTTATTTCTTCACAATTTTCTTGAATCAATTATTAAAATGCATCAAAAATCCCCATGCCAAAATGATCATTTTTTGATTTTTTATGAATTATTTGGTAACTATATTCAAATGAAAAGAAAAAATTAAATTCAATTAAAAATGGAAACAAGGGGGGGCGCCAATAGCAGTTTTATACACTTCAGAACACCACTGGGCCCAGGAAGGGGGGTGCGCTCAGCAATGCGCTGGGCCCAGTCCACCAATTCAGAAAAACAACAAAATAAAAGCTCGGGGGGGGGGGGGGGGGGGGGGGAATAGCGCATAATTTGCTTGTATCTCATTTGGGCCTTCCAACGGGGGGTGTTATTAGCAGTTGGGTTAGGCCCATCCAAAATTACACACAGGGAGGGAGGTTTCACAAGGAACAATGGGAGTATGGTTCAATAATTTGCAATTGGGCTTAAGGCCCAAAACTCCTTCAATCCAACTTCAGCAAAGATCAAACCCTAAAACTAACTATCACTCTCCCTCACGCCACTGTTCATCTTCCCCTCTTTGAAAACCCTAACGGCGCTCTCCTCTCATGAAACCCTCTCCAATCTCTCCCTCACAAAAATTGTTCATCTACTTCACCAAATCGCTCACAAAAACCTATCCATCAGAAATACAAACCAACGCCTCAACTTCTGAGCCCAGATTAAACCCTAAACCAACTTTCGCACTAACATCATCTACGCTAAAATCTCCAGCTAACAACACAAGAGAAAAAAACGATGGATGATGAGTTCATAATAGAAACCTGGATAGACGATGCAACTGATGAAGACTCGGGCGATTTGAGACAAAGCTTGGCGGAGTTTACGAAGAGCTGGAGGGAGCTACGTTTGGAGAAAACCTTTGTTGAAGATTTGAAGATCCACAGCGGCGATGGTGTTCTTGTGACGAGCGGAACAAAGATCAGCGAAGATCTTGCAAACTGACAAACTGAAGGAGTTTGCTGACGTTTTTGATCGTTGAAGGCGCTTGCAGATTGATGAGATTCTTGCTATTCGACGAACGATGAGGATCTCTGAAGAAGAAAGAAGGCGATGAATCTTGTTGGAATTTTCTGGAGTTTCTTGTTGATGTTCTTGGTGATGAACGATGATGCACGATGAATGAATCTGGAAAAAAAATCCGTTGAAGGTTGTTGAATGCTCTGGAGGAAAGATGATTTCTGGAAAAAGGTGGTGGAGATTATGATGAAGTTGGATCGGAGAAGATGAAGATTGGAAGGGTTTCCTAGAAAAATCTGGGTTTTTGCAGCTCCGGCGACGGTTGGCGGTGGTCGGAGTTAGTTCTGATGGTCGGATGTGGTTAGGCAAGGCGGTTGCATGGGCTGAGGAGGGGCCAAGTGGCAGAGGGAGTGGTGAGGGAGGACACGTGTCAGTGGAGAGTGAGGTCTGAGAGTGGACAAGTGTGAGGTGAGAGGGGGTGAGGTGGCAAGCATGCAGAGTGAGAGAGAGTGAGGTGGAAGAGAGAGGCACGCACGCGTGGCGTTGCTATATATACGACACGTGTCCCTCTGGACTTGGACTTTTTGACTCTGGGCTTGGATAATTGCTGATGAATGTTGGCCCAATTGGATTAAAACCTGGATTAATGGCTAAACACTGAATTAAACTATGATTAGCTCTAAAACAGAATTAATACTAAAACCTAATTAAACTGTAAAACGAAAATTAACAAATTAACATCTAATAAACCTAATTAAACCTATTATTAATCCTAATTAATATCTAAAACGAAAATAAAAAAATAAAAACCTAATTAAATCTAAAAAACTATTATTTAATCTAAAATAAAAATCTTTTTTAAAATCCTAATTAATTCTGAAAAATAAAAATAAAAAAATCTAAAAAAACCTTTAATCTCTATTTTTTTTAAAAACTATTAACATTTTAAAAACAAATTAAATCTAAAAGCTAAAACAAACTAATATCTATTTTTTATTAACTATTCTATTAAAGGAAAATGATAATATCTATTTATCTATCTTTTAAATCTACTCTTTTTTTAAAAAAATCTATTTATCTATTAAAACTAATAAAAGAAAAACAGTATCTAAAATTTATTAAAAACTATAATATCTAAAAATCCTTTAAAAATCTATTAATTTCTAAAAAAATGAAAAGAAAATTTATTTAAACTCTAAAAAATATTAAAAAAACTCTATTAAATCTAGAAAAATCCATTAAATGCACTAAAAATCCAGAAAAATGACAGAAAAATCCTAAAAATGTCAGGAAGCCGATTAAATTGAATAAAACCCAATTACGCAACAGTAGCGAAACCCGGACACCGAGATGGTCTGAAAACACGGGAGATTAGCACCAATTCTCAATAGACTTTCATTTTGACTGGCCTGTACTTCCTGAAACGCCAGGGGCTAAAATCCCGATAAAAATCAATCTGACTGATGAAAATACCATGCATGCAATATGCGAATGCGAATGCAAAATATATTGAAACGTAAACCAGATAGGGAGCCGGTTGGTCAAATTTTAGGGTGCAACAATAGGGGAGGTAGAGTAAATGCCATTATTGAAGACAAGAGCTTGGATTTGTTGACTGATGTCAGAGATCTAAAGACACCGCTTAGTTTCGTTAAAGCTAAGTTGATGAAAAGAGGTTACTTCCCGGGCTGTGGAGAGCTGTGTATGGGCTGTGCGACAAGTCCTGATGGATGTGAACAGTTGATAGAAGGGATTCAAAGTCTGATGACCGAAGGAATCCTGCAGTTTAGCCGAAGGTCCGAAAGCGGATCGGGAGAGGTAATGCTGAAGCAAGATGATGAGGTTGCCACTATCACCATCCCTCGTCGGACGATAACTATTTCTGCACCCAGACCGCCCACGATTACCATCACCAAGGCTGGGCCGATACCCTTCGAAAACACCAATGCTGTCCCATGGCATTATGGGGCAGAGGTCTACTACAACGGACAGAAGTTGGAACTGGAACCATCTGGGTCGTCGGTGGATAACCTAGTGTGCGTTAGCGGAATTACCCGCAGCGGGAGAGTGTTTGCACCACCTGAGATCGTGGCGGACAAAGCGGACAAAGCTGATGCAACGGATAAAGGGAAGGGTAAAGTCGTTGAAGAGATCCCTCGTGGGGTAGAAAAAGACTTACTTGTTAAAGACGCCGAGGAATTTATGAGGTTGATTAAAAAGAGTGACTACAAGATCGTGGATCATCTCCATCAAACACCCTCGAAAATTTCCATCCTGAATTTGTTGCTGTCTTCTGAGGCACACCGCAATGCACTGCTGAAGGTGTTGAACGCCACGTATGTACCGCAGGAAATATCGGTAAACCAGATGGAAGGGGTCGTACCCCACGTGAATGCTGGAAATGGGCTAGGGTTCACTGACCTGGAGCTGACACCGAAGGGGAGGAACCACAATAGCGCCCTGCACATCTCGATAGAGTGTAGGGGAACGATTATGTCTCATGTGTTGGTGGACACAGGGTCGTCGCTCAATGTTCTTCCGAAGAAGGCATTGATGAAGTTAGATACTCGCGGAGTGATTTGCACACCCAGTGATCTGGTTGTGAAAGCGTTCGATGGAACCAAACGACATGTTTTCGGGGAGGTGACGTTACCAATCCAAGTTGGGCCGGAAACATTCGACGCAGTCTTCTATATCATGGACATCATGCCCGCTCTACCGCTGTCTCCTAGGTCCGGCCATGGATCCATTCTGCGGGCGCCGTGACCTCCACGTTGCACCAGAAGCTCAAGTATGCTGTTGGAGGTAGCGTCGTGACCGTATGTGGCGAGGAGGATATAATGGTGAGCCATTTGTCATCCTTCAAATATGTTGAGATGGATGGGGAAAATCCACGAAACCCTATGTCAGGCGTTCGAAGCTGTTAAAGTCAAGAACGTAGCTCCTGTAATCACTGAGAAACCAGAGATGACTCTCTCTTCCTTCAAGGGAGCCCGGGCCGTTGTTCAGGCCGGATCTACCCCAGGATGGGGGCAGATTCTGGAGATACCCAACAAGCAAGACAAGTTTGGGTTGGGGTATTCTCCTGCAGCTGAAGCCTCCTCTTCTTCTAGCAGTGCGTCACGAGGTAAAGGGCCGATCCAGTTTACCAGTGGCGAGGTGATATTTGAAAGTGTCAGCACAGTGTCTGAAGACAGCGGAGACAGCGACCGTGACTTAGACTCTTGGATCCAGTCCAAGCAAGCTAGGCGAGAGCCTCAACAACTGGTCCATCAGGGATATCATCCAAATGACAAGCAAAGAGTAATGATTTACTTTTTTTCCAATCATTGTACAACCCTATGTCCTACTCGGGGCATAGTGGTTTTATTGTCAGGGCCTTGTTTGATTATGTACATGCATTTTATCAATAAATCAAAAGGCGTTTTTCTTCGTATTCAAATATTGTGATCTCTGTTATTCCTGTTTTATATTTGTTTTGAAAAACAACAAAATGGCAATGGGGTTTGTGCTAACCTGCATATCCTTGTTTTAAGCTTAACCCTTGTTATTGCAGGATCCACATAGCAGTGACATCGACTCTAGACCTTCTACGACTCACTTCGACTTCGATTGCCCGATCTATCAAGCTGAAGAAGAGATTGATGAAGACGAAGACCTTCCGGAAGAGTTGGCCCGCTTGTTGAAACAAGAAGAGAAAGTTATTCTGCCTTACGATGAAGAGATTGAGATTGTGAATCTGGGTTCTGAAGAACTTGTCAGGAACGTCAGGATAGGGGCCGCATTGCAGAGTGATGTCAAGCAGAGATTGGTCGAGATGTTGAGAGAGTATAGTGACATCTTTGCTTGGTCATACGAAGATATGCCTGGGCTTGATACGGACATCGTGGTCCATCACTTGCCGCTGCGAGAAGATTGTCCTCCTGTTAAGCAGAAGCTTAGAAGGACTGCGACCAGATATGACCGTTAAGATCAGAAGAAGAAGTGCAGAAGCAGCTCGATGCTGGCTTCTTAGCGGTCACTACTTACCCTCCGTGGGTCGCCAACATAGTGCCCGTACCGAAGAAGGACGGTAAGGTACGAATGTGCGTCGATTATCGGGATTTGAATAGGGCGAGCCCTAAAGATGATTTCCCGCTGCCTCATATTGATGTGTTGGTCGACAATACAGCTCAGTTCTCCGTATATTCGTTCATGGATGGCTTCTCCGGTTACAATCAGATCAAGGTGGCGCCGGAGGACATGGAGAAAACTACGTTTATCACACCTTGGGGAACATTTTGCTACAAGGTAATGCCTTTCGGTCTGAAGAATGCAGGGGCCACTTACCAACGAGTAATGGTCACTTTGTTTCATGATATGATTCATCATGAGATTGAAGTCTATGTTGATGACATGATTGCGAAGTCCCAAACGGAGGAGGGGCATCTGGTTAATTTGCTGAAGCTTTTTGAGAGGCTTAGGAAATTCAGGTTGAGGTTGAATCCTAAAAAGTGTACTTTCAGAGTACGGTCTGGAAAGCTACTGGGGTTTATCGTGAGTGAAAGAGGCATTGAGGTTGATCCTGCGAAGATTAAAGCAATACAAGAAATGCCAGCGCCAAAAACAAAAAAAGAAGTTCGTTGTTTCCTGGGCAGAATAAACTACATCGCAAGGTTTATTTCTCAGCTCACAGCCACGTGTGAACCAATGTTCAAACCGCTAAAGAAAAATCAGGCGATTATCTGGAACGAGGAATTGCCAGAAGGCCATTCGATAAAAATAAAGCAATATCTACAGGAACCTCCAATCTCTGATACCCCCAGTGGCCGGAAGACCCTTAATCATGTACTTGACAGTTTCATGAGAATAGTATGGGGTGTGTTCTCGGTCAGCACGACGAGACGGGCAGAAGAAGGAGCATGCCATTTATTATTTGAGTAAAAAGTTCACTGACTGTGAATCTCGTTACTCGATGCTGGAAGAAAACGTGTTGTGCACTAGCCTGGGCTGCCAAACGTTTACGACAGTACATGCTCAATCATACAACCATGCTAATTTCGAAGATGGATCCAATCAAGTACGTCTTCGAGAAACAAGCGCTTTCGGGTAGGATTGCCAGATGGCAAATGGTGTTGACGGAATACGATATTCAGTACGTTTCCCAGAAGGCCATCAAGGGAAGCGTATTGTCTGAATACCTTGTCCGAACAGCCTATCGAAGATTATCAGCCGATGAGATTTGAATTCCCTGATAAGGATATCATGTTTCTCAAAGCGAAAGATTGCGATGAACCGTTGCCCGACGAGGGGCCAGATAGGAAGTCCCAGTGGAAATTGATATTTTGACGGGGCGGTTAACTCTTATGGAAGTGCATTGGGGCGATCATCACGACTCCCCATGGATCCCATATCCCGTTTTCTGCGAGACTGATGTTTCCGTTCACCAATAACGAAGCGGAGTACGAAGCATGCATCATGGGTCTAGAAGAAGCAATTGATTCGAGAATCAAGAACCTAGATGTATATGGTGACTCGACACTTGTGATCAACCAGATTAAAGGGGAGTGGGAGACTCGTCAATCAAATTTGGTGCCGTACATGAATTATGCCAGAAGGCTGCTTCCGTTCTTTGACCGAGTGGAACTCCATCATGTGCCCAGAGCAGAAAATCAAATGGCTGATGCCTTAGCCACGTTGGCTTCGATGTATAAAGTCAATTTTTGGAATGAAGCTCCGAGAATTGTTCTTTCTCGTCTTGATAGACCTGCGTTCGTCTTTGCGATCGAGGAAGCCTCCGACGGCAAACCATGGTTCCATAATATTCAGACCTTCCTTATGACTAAGGAGTATCCTGAGGGAGCGTCAACCCAGGATAAGAAGACTCTTAGGAGGCTATCTGGAAATTTTTATCTCAATCCTGATGGAGTTTTGTATAAAAGAAACCACAATCTCGTACTACTCAGATGTGTAGATGAGAAAGAAGCGAGTATGCTCATGGAAGAAGTCCATGAAGGCACATTTGGTACGCACGCCGGCGGGCATGCTATGACAAGAAAGATCCTGAGAGCAGGATACTACTGGCTGACGATGGAGTCAGATTGCTTTAAATTCGCGAAGAGATGTCATAAATGCAAGATTTATGCTGATAAGATTCATGTCCCGCCGTGCCCGTTGAATGTCATGTCCTCCCCGTTGCCGTTCTCTATGTGGGGCATCGACATGATAGGCAAGATCGAGCCCACTGCATCTAATGGTCATCGCTTCATTCTAGTAGCCATTGACAACTTCACCAAGTGGGTGGAGGCAACCTCATATGCTAATGTGACCAAGCAGGTGGTGGCTAAATTCATAAAGAGGGACATCATCTGTCGATACAGAATTCCCGAGCAGATCATTACTGATAATGGTTCGAATCCGAATAACAAGATGATGAAGGAGCTATGCCAGAGTTTCAAGATTGAACACCACAACTCATCTCCTTACCGGCCGAAGATGAACGGTGTTGTTGAAGCGGCCAATAAGAACATCAAGAAAATTGTTCAGAAGATGGTTGTGACCTACGAGGATTGGCACGAGATCCTGCCATTCGCATTGCACGGTTATCGTACGACGATACGTACATCAATCGGGGCAACTCCTTTTTCACTGGTGTACGGTATGGAAGTTGTCCTACCGTTAGAAGTTGAGATTCCTTCTTTGCGAGTTTTGGTTGACGTAAAACTCGATGAGGCAGAATGGATTAAGAACCGACTAAACCAACTCAGCCTGATGGACGAGAAGAGATTAGCATCGATTGCGCAATGGTCGTCTGTACCAAAGCCGAATGAAGAAAGCTTATCATAAGAAGGTGCGTCCTAGAAGCTTTCAGACGGGTGATCTCGTCCTGAAGAAGATTCTTCCTCCACACTCCGATCACCGGGGCAAGTGGACTCCCAATTACGAAGGTCCGTACGTTGTCAGCAAGGTCTTCTCAGGAGAAGCCTTGTTGTTATCCACGATGGATGGTGAAGATTTTGCATCCCCGGTGAATGCGGACGCAGTTAAAAAATACTTTGCTTAAAAATGACCCGCTGGAAAGAAAAAGAATATCCAGGCAAAAATGGGGCATCCCGGCGAAACCATAAAAAAAGGAAAAAGGTTCGGGAAAAAATTAGGGATCTAAAGAAAAGAATGTACACCCGCAAAGTCGAAAAACCTGGAAGGGCGACGTTGGCAAAAAAGGGTATCTCCGGTGAATCGAAAACCCGAAAGGGCGATTCAGGCAAAAGTTAGGGATTTGAAAAAGCAAATGACTGTGTTCCGCGTATGGACTTTCATTGTTTAGTGGTTTGGAAGACCTGAGGGCCGTTTATCTGAATCAATCTCTTCTAAAGCTGAAGCGTCAGAGAAGTATTGAAGTCGATTGGGTCATAGAGGGATCAACTCATGGCATTCGTCTACGCCTCATTGCCGACATTTGTGTATATACTGATGTATATTTATGTTTTATTTTCGCGCGGCTTCCTCATTCCAGGAGCTTGCATCTGTTGTAAAACATTTTTACCCATTCGGGGGTTCGTTATCAATAAAATGTATACTATTCAGCAAGTCTGTTTGCCTGTTTAGAATTTACCTGTTTTGTTTGCGAAAAAGAACGCCGACTTTTTTGATAAAATGCGCATGCATAAACTTACTGGCCTAGGCCACTGATTGTTGAAACAATGAATTACTTGAACAGTGTCACAAGATGATAACCTCGATAGGTCCCTTTGAGAAGGGTATCTTGTCTGTTTGTTTGTGTTGTCGCAGGTATAGCATATTCCAGGCAGTACGCCGTATGTTTCCCCAAGCAGAGAAGATTCTCTCCCCAATCAAATGTGCCCTGAAGGATCGTCGTCTCCCCAGCTGAGTCATATACTGAAGTGTGCAGTGTCTGATAGTTCAAGACTAAAGTCTCCAGGAGAATTGAAGTTCCCCACAGAGTCGTACTCTCCTCGGCAAGCAGGATGATTCCTTCTTCCCCAACCGAGTTTGCAGATCCCCAAGAGAGCCGAGTCCTTGGGAACCGTTTGGGCCATGATTGGTTTTCCCCAGTAGAATGTTGAATAGCTGATGCTGTATTTCCCCATCGGAGTCGTTATCTCCTGGAACGTTTAGCCGCGAAGGCCGTGCAGTTTATTTCCGCGATTGATATCGTTTCCTCAACAGATTGTGGTTTGCATACCCGGTTGAGCGAGTCCAGATCCTCGGAGAACTTTGTTCCCCTGCAGCAGTCAACTGAAGTTCGTTCCCCCAGGCGGAGTCTAATTGAGATTGGTGTGACTTCTTCTCCTTGGCAGGATGAGTCCTTTCTCCACCAGAGTGGTTCTTTCTCCTTGACAGGAGGCTTCTCCCTTCAGCCTTTATTTTGCCGATGGGGGCCGTAGCATTTTTCATGATTGCATAGCATTTACCCTAAATGCGTAGCATTTCCACCGTATGGAGCATTGCTCCATTGTCAAAGCATATGCATATGAAACATGAGCTAGGTTGTTACCGTTCTTGTTTTGCAGATGTTCCCAGACAGGGTGACTGCTCAGGATGATTCCTGAAATCTCAGAAGAGTGGTGTGGTTCCAGACGATTCTTGAATTCCCCCAGAAAATTCGTTGGCCCAAGATAATTCTTGAATTCTCCAGCGAAGGTGCTTGTTTAAGATGATTCTTAAAATCCCCTATGAAGTCGCCAGAGAGGGTTGCTCAAGTCGATTCTTGAGGTCCCCGGAAGAGTGTTTGCTCAGGATGATTCCTGAAGTCTCCAGCAGAGTTATTGGTTCAGGATGATTCTTGAAGTCCCCGGCGGAATTATTTGTCCAAGATGGTTCTTGAAGTCCTCAGCAGAGATGATTCACCTAGAATGAATTCTGAAGCCCCGAAGCAGAGTTACTTGATAGTTCTCCAGAATCCCCAGCGGAGATGCGTCATCCCCCAGCAGGTTGCTGAACAGCGAAGTTGAAACTTCCCTTGAAGACTTGATGATTGAAGTCCAACCATACTAATGAAGCAGGTCTCTCAGCTGATGCAGAGTGCCTGATGGCAGAAGTTTGGATATCCCCAATTGGTTCATGATTGACTGAGAATTCTATTCCTGACTTAGTGATGAAGTTCGGCTGACGCCCAAAAATTTCATGGAATGCCCGATGGCATGATTAACTTGATTGTTGACCTGATGAGTCCCGAGGAATTCTGATGCCTGACGGCATGATCGACTGTGTATCACCGGTTACCGTGTGACTAATTCCCCAGGTAGTTGTCGTGCAGCTATTATTTCAGTTTCCGAAGATTTGTCCCCATCAGAGTACCGTGTACTTGTGCAGTTGGCAAATTTCCGGGTTTATCGGTATTCAACCGTCTTTTACCGTGATTGTGTGAGAGCCGTTCGCTTCTCACCCAGTCAGGTCCAAGCCGTTTGAATAGGGGCAGCTGTTGCACCCCAAAATTTGCTCAACTTTTCTTTACCTAGCTTGTGTTTCATTTCATTCACATTAGCATCATCATTTGCATTTCATTGACATGTATGCAGGAGATCAGGAGTTATGATTACCAATCAAGAGCTACACAAGACTATGAAGCTAGCTAATAAGGTTATTCAAGTGTTCAAGGGTTGATATCCTTGCCAGAGAAGTAAAAAGTTCCTCAGAGAGAGTGGTTGAAAACAAGTGTGTGTGTGTCTCCTAACTTGAGAGTGGTGGGAAGTCCTCAGATAATTATGAAGCCATGAAGTTAGACTTAAGGCCTTGAGAGAGCTCATGAGAAGTTTTTAAGATCACTTTGATGCCTAGATAGGTCATTGTGCAAGATTAAGAAGCCTCAACCATGAGTGGTGCAATTAGGGTTTGACTGGGTCAACCCCAGGTCAACTGATGATTTGAACAAGGTTGAGACCTAATCCAAGAGCCATGTGATCATGGATTGGTGCATTGAGATGTTCTAAGGATGATTCCAAGGTTAACCCATCATGATTGAGGAGTTTGAGAAGTTTCAGGCTAGGGTTTCTAAGGCTTGACAGTGTAAAATCCCCTAGTTTGACCCCTATCTTCAAGGCAGTTTAGCTCAAGATGTGATTGTCATCTCATCTTACCCCCAACATGAATGTTGTAAATCATGATCTTAGATTTAATTTGAGTGCTAGAAGTCCTTGATAGGATTTGTAGAACTCAAGTTATGACTTTGACAAGTTACAGGTCATCTAAGGTATGTGAATTTGGAGCATGGAAGTTGTCCAACTTGCATGAAACTTTTGCCCTAGAAGGATGATTTCTATGAATTTTGGTCAACATGAATGTTGTTCCTTATCCTCTTAGCTTTCTAGAGAGTACTAGAAGTCCTTGATAGGATTTATAGAACTCAAGTTATGGCTTTGACAAGTCAAGGGCATTTTGGTTATTTGGAGATTATAGGTCATTTCAACCATAAGGCCATAACTCCTATTTCCAAGCTTCAAATGGAAAAATGTTCAACATCAAACTTGTTCAAAATGATGTTTTAAGGCTGACCAAGAGGTCATGAGATGTTAGAATGGTTTGTAGCTCAAAGTTGCAAAAATGACCTAAAATAAGGATGATTTTCAAATGAACCAAAGTTGGAAATTGGTATTTGTGATCTACATGTCCAAACCAAGGCATGTAATATGTCATTTTGATTCTAAATCACATTTTAAGAACATTGGTTTAGCCACATTTTTGAATTGAAGTTTAATTTGTGTACTTGCTTTGAAAAGTAGCTACTTACATCTTAAGTAACATTTGCCAAACCTAAATTCAAGGCATAAGCAAGGTCCCTTGCAAGCCAAACACATCCAAAATGTCATTAGGGGAGAAATTGGAAGGGAATAAGGGTGATTACAAGCTGCTAACAGAACTATGCATACCATGGCATGTGATTGAACTTCTCATGACATGAGAGATTGAATTTCTCATTAGAAGGATCTAGAGCTTTCTAGATCATACCTACATGTCCTATATATTGAATAGAGATGATCCAAGGCCAAGGTTGGTGATGATTGAAGGAGAGAATAGAGATTTAGATTGAAAACTCATTGCTTGCAACTGAATTCGGTTACACATTTCCATGCACTTTCCATCCATTTTCTTGAATGCAATCTCTTCCATGGATGCTAGGGAATGATTCCAGATCATAATCAAGGGAAATTCGTGGTTGATTGGTGTTCTTGATCTCAGTTTTTTCCATCTGCAACTCAGAGTTGGTTCCAAGAATTGAAGCCATTTCAATCAATTCTATTGCATACAGAAGCTTGGAATTGATTCACTGAAGGAGTCTGGAGCATTTGAGAGCTTGATTTGAAGGCTTGCTAGTTCTGTGCACACGAAATTTTCAGGTTGGTAACTTTCAATCTCCAGCTTGTTTTAGTTAGAATTAAGAGGAATTAGGGTGTTAGATGTATTGTAGAATGGTGTAGGGAGGTTTTCAGATCATTAATTTGAGAATTAGTGACCAATTAGGGATGTTGCCATTTTCGGTTGAGAGTTGGTTCTTGCGAATCTTGAGGTTTCAGAGAGAATTAATGGTATGATTGAGTTCCTTATGAAATTTGGGACAAGTTTGATCAAGGAGTCGTGGCCAATGATGGATTCTATGGCAAGCTAGGGTTGTGAGATTACGACCGGAGAATGTCACCGGCGGTGGCTTTGGGCGCGCAGGTGGCCTGAGTTGCAGAATTTTAAATTGAGGAAGATGACTTGATAGCCATCAGATCAAGGTTTGACTTGGACCAAAGACCTCATCCAACGGCCACGCGTGCTTCTCATTTTGTGAAGAGCTCTGAATTTAATGAAATGATGCGTTTCATTAATTAGCTGGTTTTGGGCTTTGTGAAATAAGTGATACCTGCACCCCCCCTTATGGCCCAATCCATAAAATGAACTGAATTTTTTTACTATCTGCACCACGCATTTATCATTTTATTTGGATTTTCATATTATTTTTCATTTTATGCATGGTTATTGATTAATTCATAAAAAATGGAAAAATGATTCAATTAATCCCATTCTTTTTGCATTGGATTCATGATTGGATCTAGTATTTTTTAGATAAAAAATATTATTATTTCATGCATTTTCTGATTTTATGGGAATTTTTACATTTTAATTGATATTAAAATAATCATGTTTGATGCTTGATTTTGGTGAATTTGGTTTGATCATGTGATGATGATTTTGGCCTTGAATTTTTGTGAGTGGTTAGCATAGATATGCATGATCCCCATAGAGTTTTCTCACATTTTTGTGATGAACATAAGTGGTAGTTTAGGTTGAAACCTTTAGATGCTCCATTTTTAGGGTTTATGGTTGATACCTTGTGGTTTAGATTTTATTTTTAGGACTAGGTGGATGATTCAACCTCTGATTTTTGTATGGTAGATTCATGATTGAATTAGGGTCCCTTAGGAATTTTTGTAGGAATTTCCAAGATAGTCTTCTATTTTTGATTGATTTTAGTTTAGATGCTAGTTTTAGATGATTCTGAGGCCCCATTTCAACTAGATTGACTTCTTTAGTTCTCTTAGATTAGGGTTTTGCTTTGCTTGTTCTTGGGTGATGTTGAAGGCAAGTTGAAGATGCATTGGATTGCTTGAAGAGGCTTGGATGTGAAGATCTTCCCTTCTTTTGGTGTAGTGCTGATTAGGTGTTAAGATTAGGGTTTTGTAGGCAGAGCTTCTAGATAGATTCTCTTCCTTCATAAACATGGATGATGTTGATCACTTCCATTTTTCCCTATGATTTAAGGTCCACTTGTAAAGGCCTCATCCCTCCTTTGGTAGGATGTGTGGCTCTCTACAAGCTGGTAGAACCTTTGAGGGTCCCTTTCTCTGATGATAGGAGGCCTAGTGGTGATCTTTGGTCTTCACTCTGCTACCAATCATCCAAACTTTGCTCTTGATGGATGCATTTTTCTTCCTTGTTAGAGGATGGAGTTCTTTGCTTGAAGAGATTGAAGGATAGAGTTGATACTTCTTTGTGTGTGAAGATTATTATGAGAAGCTGAAGCTTATAGATGAAGAGGCCCAAGTTGATGTTGGTAAAGCAAAGAGAGCTGAAGCTTGAAGACCAAGTTGACACTTATGAAGAGGATCCAATTGAGATTGAGTGAAGAGCTGAGGCTTGAGGAATAAAGGATAAGTTGATACTTACATTGATGCATTGAGAGCCTGAAGGAGTTAAGGTGAGACTTGCAGTTAGGAGTAAAGCCTGAAGATGGAATTGACTGAAGGGCTGAGGCTTGGATAAGAGGGAATAAGTTGATACTTATGTGGGTGTATTAGAAGGAACAAGTTGATACCTGTTATTGAAGATGAAAGACCTAAAGAGCAGTTGAAGACTGATGACTGAACTGCTGTCAGTAGGTTGCTTTGCTGTGAAGCTGGGGAGCTGTTGATCTGTTTCCTTTCTTGTCTGATTGCTTTCTGTGCAACTGTATTGATGTTACTTGTTTGACTTGTTTGATGCATTAGAATAAGTTCATATCTAGATTGACTTGAGTCAAGAGCATGAATGCACTAGAGGTTGAGTTGCTCCCTCTGCTTGTATTGTTATTGTGCGGCTTTGCTTGCGGGTATTCGGTAGAGCCCTGCTCCCTTGCCTATGTGGTTTGTTATTTGCTTGATGGAATTTTATTTCATTTCCTATGTATGATTGCAGTCATTTATATCTTGCTTGATGGCATGTTATTTCTTCTGTATGATTACAGTTATTCATATCTGGCTTGAGGTTGAGATGAGCTTGTGGAGGCTGATGTCCCATACACATTTCCTCCCTCACTTGCATTGCATGCATTTTACAATCGTTTACTATTTACTGTGTAAGCTGATGCTTTATCTGTTTCTGTTTAGCCGTGACATGATCCCTTAGGAATCTCACTTCCTTTGATAAGGAAGTGATGATTAGAACTTTAGGTTGAAACCTATGCATGATAACGTCTAGGAGTTCCCTGTTTCAAACTTCAACCATATGATGAATCCTTGGCATGACAACATTAGGACTTGATAGTCTCCCCTTAGTTGAGCCCGTTCTCTCTTCTCATCTCAAAACAAATCAAAATACAGTAATAAAGGTTAACTGATGTCGTACGTTACGAGCCTTAAGCTATTTGAGAAAGGGTTGTTGGAGAGTCTCTTTTCAACAGTCTAGATGTTTAGTATGGCACCCTTTGGGTGACATGTGACGCATTCACTCTCAGGTCATAGTCTCTAGTGCGATATTGGTTGCAAACATCCATAAAAACAGTTCTTCCGTAAAAGACAGAAAACAAACTTCAAACCTTTTTGCCCCGTGGGCCCGTAATTCAAAGGAAGCTTTTCTGAAGAAAAGAGTGTCGTTAACTCTCAGTTCTATCGCAAACGGTAACGCCTAAGTCTCCAAGGGTCGAGCTGCGTACATCCAACTGCTGGAACTGTTTGTTAACCCTACTCGATAAAACAGATGAGTCTGAATCCCCGTAATCCGTATTTTCCCGAACTACGTAAGCTCTGATCTCTCATACCTGTTGAGAGTACGTAGGCACAATACTGACGTATTGGAGAGCCACCTTCCCCGTAACCCGTAGTTAGGCGAACTACGTTGACTCTGATTTCTCATTCTCTGATGAGAATACGTAGGCATAAAGTGCGACGCTTTGCCGAGTCATTTTTGTTTCTTTTTAAGCCAGCCTTGATAGGTAGATAGATAAAACCAACCTGTCATATAAACACAACAAGCGTGGATCCCATCGAGTACGATGGACGTGAGGGGTGCTAATACCTTCCCCTTGCGTAACCGACTCCCGAACCCAGACAATGGTTGCGATGACCTTGTCTTATACCTTTTTCGTCAGGTTTTTCCGATCGTTTCCTTTCCCGTTCTGAGGGATAAATAACGAAAGGTGGCGACTCTTCTGTTTTGCCGACACCTTATTTTTGCGGTAGCGACAATACCCTTCTCAAAGGGACCTATCAAGGTCATCATCTTGTGACAATGTTCAAGTAATTCATTGTTTCAACAATCAGTGGCCTAGGCCAGTAAGTTTATGTATGCGCATTTTATCAAAAACATCGGCGTTCTTTTTCGCAAACAAAACAGATAAATGCTAAACAAGCAAACAAAATTGCTGAATAGTATACATTTTATTGATAACGAACCCCTGAATGGGTGAAAATGTTTTACAACAGGTGCAAGCTCCTGGGATGAGGAAGTTGTGCTAATATAAAACATAAATATACATCAGTATATACACAAATATCGGCAATGAGGCGTTGACGAACACAATGAGTTGATCCCTCTATGACCCACTCGACTTCGATACTTCTCCGACGCTTCAGCTTCAGAAGAGATTGATTCAGATAAACGGCCCTCAGGTCTTCCAAACCACTAAACAATGAAAGTCCACACGCGGAACGCAGTCATTTGCTTTTTCAAATCCCTAACTTTTGCCTGAATCGCCCTTCCGGGTTTTCGATTCACCGGGATACCCTTTTTTGCCAAAGTCGCCCTTCGAGGTTTTCGACTTTGCGGGTGTACATTCTTTTCTTTTTATCCCTAATTTTTGCCCGAACCTTTTTTCCTTTTTTATGGTTCGCTGGGATGCCCCATTTTTGCCTGGACATTCTTTTTCTTTCCAGCGGGTCATTTTTTAAGCAAAGTATTTTTTTTAACTGCGTCCGCGTTCACCGGGGATGCAAAATCTTCGCCATCCATCGTGGATAACAAAAAGGCTCCTCCCGAAAAGACCTTGCTGACGACGTACGGGCCTTCGTAATTGGGAGTCCACTTGCCCCGGTGATCGGAGTGTGGAGGAAGAATCTTCTTCAGGACGAGATCACCCGTCTGAAAGCTTCTCGGACGCACCTTCTTATCATAAGCTTTCTTCATTCGGCTTCGGTATAGACGACCATACGCAATCGATGCTAATCTCTTCTCGTCCATCAGGCTGAGTTGGTTTAGTCGGTTCTTAATCCATTCTGCCTCATCGAGTTTCACGTCAACCAAAACTCGTAAAGAAGGGATCTCAACTTCTAACGGTAGGACAACTTCCATACCGTACACCAGTGAGAAAGGAGTTGCCCCGGTTGATGTACGTACCGTCGTACGATGACCGTGCAATGCAAATGGCAACATCTCGTGCCAGTCCTTATAGGTCACAACCATCTTCTGTACAATCTTCTTGATGTTCTTATTGGCCGCTTCAACAGTGCCATTCATCTTTGGCCGGTAAGGAGATGAGTTGTGGTGTTCAATCTTGAAACTCTGGCACAGCTCCTTCATCATCTTGTTATTCAGATTCGAACCATTATCAGTAATGATCCGCTCGGGAACTCCATATTGACAGATGATGTCCCTCTTTATGAATTTAGCCACCACCTTCTTGGTCATATTAGCATATGAGGCTGCCTCCACCCACTTGGTGAAGTAGTCGATAGCTACTAGAATGAAACGATGACCGTTAGATGCAGTGGGCTCGATCTTGCCTATCATGTCGATGCCCCGCATGGAAAACGGCCACGGGGAGGACATGACGTTTAAAGGGCACGGCGGCACGTGAATCTTATCAGCATAAATCTGGCATTTATGACATCTCTTCGCGAATTTAAAGCAATCTGATTCCATCGTCAGCCAGTAGTATCCTGCTCTCAGGATCTTTCTTGTTATAGCATGCCCGCCGGCGTGCGTACCAAATGTGCCTTCCTGGACTTCTTCCATGAGCAAACTCGCTTCTTTCTCATCTACACATCTGAGTAGCACGAGATCGTGGTTTCTTTTATACAAAACTCCATCAGGGTTGAGATAAAAAGTTCCAGACAGCCTCCTCAGAGTCTTCTTATCCTGGGTTGACGCTCCCGCAGGATACTCCTTAGTCATAAGGAAAGTCTGGATGTCATGGAACCATGGTTTGCCGTCGGAGGCTTCCTCGATCGCAAAGACAAAGGCAGGTCTATCAAGATGAGAAAGGACAATCCTTGGGGCTTCATTCCAAAAATTGACTTTATACATTGAAGCCAACGTGGCTAGGGCATCAGCCATTTGATTCTCGGCCCTGGGCACATGATGGAGTTCCACTCGATCAAAGAACGGAAGCAGCCTTTTGGCATAATTCATGTACGACACCAAATTCGATTGACGAGTCTCCCACTCCCCTTTAATATGGTTAATCACAAGTGCTGAGTCACCATATAGATCTAGGTTCTTGATTCTCAAATCAATTGCCTCTTCTAGACCCATGATGCATGCTTCGTACTCCGCTTCGTTATTGGTGACCGGAAACGTCAGTCTCGCGGTGAACGGGATGTGGGATCCATGGGGAGTTGTGATGATCGCCCCAATTCCACTTCCGTAAGAATTAGCTGCCCCGTCAAATATCAATTTCCATTGGGATTTCCTATCTGGCCCCTTGTCGGGCAACGGTTCATCACAATCTTTCGCTTTAAGAAACATGATATCCTCATCAGGGAATTCAAATTTCGTTGGCTGATAATCCTCGATCGGCTGTTCGGCAAGGTATTCAGACAATACGCTACCCTTGATGGCTTTCTGGGAAACATACTGAATGTCATATTCTGTCAACACCATTTGCCATCTGGCAATCCTGCCCGAAAGCGCTTGCTTCTCGAAGACGTACTTGATCGGATCCATCTTCGAAATTAGCATGGTTGTGTGATTGAGCATGTACTGTCGTAAACGTTTGGCAGCCCAGGCTAGTGCACAACACGTTTTCTCCAGGATCGAGTAACGAGATTCACAGTCTGTGAACTTTTTACTCAAATAGTAAATGGCATGCTCCTTTCTTCCCGTCTCGTCGTGCTGACCGAGAACACACCCCAAACTATTCTCAAGAACTGTCAAGTACATGATTAAAGGTCGTCCGGCCACTGGGGGAATCAAGATTGGAGGTTCCTGCAGATACTGTTTTATCTTATCAAATGCCTTCTGGCAATCCTCGTTCCAGATAATCGCCTGATCTTTCTTTAGCAGTTTGAACATCGGTTCACACGTGGCCGTGAGCTGAGAAATAAACCTTGCAATGTAGTTTATTCTGCCCAGGAAACCACGAACTTCTTTTTCAGTTTTTGGCGCTGGCATTTCTTGTATTGCTTTTATCTTCGCAGGATCAACCTCAATGCCTCTTTCGCTCACGATGAACCCCAGTAGTTTTCCAGACCGTACTCCGAAAGTACACTTGTTAGGATTCAGCCTCAACCTGAACTTCCTAAGCCTCTCAAAAAGCTTCAGCAAATTGACCAGATGTCCTTCCTCCATTTGGGACTTCGCAATCATGTCATCAACATAGACTTCAATCTCATGATGAATCATATCATGAAACTAAGTAACCATTGCTCGTTGGTAAGTGGCCCCTGCGTTCTTCAGACCGAAAGGCATTACCTTGTAGCAAAATGTCCCCCAAGGGGTGATAAACGTAGTTTTCTCCATGTCCTCCGGCGCCATCTTGATCTGATTGTAACCGGAGAAGCCATCCATGAACGAAAATATGGAGAACTGAGCTGTATTGTCGACCAACACATCAATATGAGGCAGTGGGAAATCATCTTTAGGGCTTGCCCTATTCAAATCCCGATAATCGACGCACATTCGTACCTTACCGTCTTTCTTCGGTACAGGCACTATGTTGGCGATCCACGGAGGGTAAGTAGTGACCGCTAAAAAGCCAGCATCAAGCTGCTTTTGCACTTCTTCTTTGATCTTAACTGCCATATCTGGTCGTGTCCTCCTAAGCTTCTGCTTGACGGGAGGACAATCTTCTCGCAACGGTGTTGCACCCCAACATTTGACCAACTTTTGTTTACCTAGCTTGTGTTTCATTTCATTCACATTAGCATTATCATTTGCATCTCATTGACATGTATGTAGGAGATCAATCAAGAGCTACACAAGACTATGAAGCTAGCTAAGAAGGTTATTCAAGTGTTCAAGGGTTGATATCCTTGTCAGAGAAGTTAAAAGATCCTCAGAGAGATTGGTTGAAACCAAGAGGGTGTGCCTCCTAACTTGAGAGTTGTGGGAAGTCATCAGATGATTCTAAAGCCATAAGGATGGACTTGAGGTCTTGAGAGAGCTCATGAGAAGTGTTTAAGATCACTTTGAGGCCTAGACAGGTCATTGTGCAAGTTTAAGAAGACTCAACCATGATTGGTGCAATTAGGGTTTGACTGGGTCAACCCTAATTCAACTGATGATTTGGAGAGGGTTGAGACCTAAACCAAGAGCCATGTGATCATGGATTGATGCATTGAGATGCTATAAGGATGATTCCAAGGTCAACTCATCATGATTGAAGAGTTTTAGAAGTTTCAAGCTAGGGTTTCTAAGGCTTGACAGTGTAAAATCCCCTAGTTTGACCCCTATCTTCAAGGCAGTTTAGCTCAAGATGTGATTGTCATATCATCTTTCCCCCAACATGAATGTTGTAGAGCTTGTTCTTAGATTTAATTTGAGTACTAGAAGTACTTGATAGGATTTGTAGAGCTCAAGTTATGACTTTGACAAGTTACAGGTCATCTGAGGTATGTGAATCTGGGGCCTTGAAAGTCACCCAACTTGCATCAAACCTTTGCCCAAGAAGGATGATTCCTATGGACTTTTGGTCAACATGAATGTTGTTCCTTATCTTCTTAGCTTTCTAGGGAGTACTAGAAGTCCTTGATAGGATTTGTAGAACTCAAGTTATGGCTTTGACAAGTCAAGGGCATTTTGGTCATTTGGAGATTACAGGTCATTTCAAGCATAAGGCCATAACTCCTATTTCCAAGCTTCAAATGGAAAAATCTTCAGCATCAAACTTGTTCAAAATGATGTTTTAAGTCTAGTAAGGAGGTCATGAGATGGTGAAAAGGCTTGTAGCTCAAAGTTACAAAAATGACCTAAAATAAGGACATAAGTTAAATAAACCAAAGTTGGAAATTGATATTTTCAACCTACACATCCAAACCATGGCATGTAATATATCATTTTGACTCTAGAAAACATTGGTTTAGCCACATTTTTTATTTGAGGTCTCAATTGTGGACTTGCTTTGAAAAGCACTTACTTGCATATTAAGCAACATTTGCAAAACTTAAAATCAAGGCATGAGCAAGGGTTTTTGCAAGCTAAACACCTCTAATATCTCAATAGGGGAGAAATTAAGAGTGAATGGGATGAATTCCAAGCTGTTTGCAAGGGTTGTACATGTCATGATAAGTGATTCAAAATCCCATGACATGAGAAGTGGAAAATCTCATTGGGAGGATCTAGACGGTTCTAGATCATCCAAACTTCATCTATATATTGAGTAGAAGGGATCCATGGCAGAGGTTGGTGATCATTGAAAGATTGAGCATAGTTTGAGATTGAGTTTTCTTAGATTGCAATTGAAATCGGTTTCATCAAATTCCTCAATTTCCATCCATTTTCTTGATTGATTCTTCTTCCATGAGTGTCAAGGAGTGATTTCAGATCATTTTCAAGAAGAATTGGTGGCTAGATCGTGTAGGAGCAAGTGGTTTTCAGCACCTGCAACTCATCATCGTGTTTCAAGATTGAAGCACTTTCCATTGATTCTTTTGCATACAGAAGCAAGAAGAAGGTTCAATGATCGTGTCCAGAAGATTTGAGAGCTTGATTTGGAGGATTCGTGCATCTGTTATTCAAGAATTTCCAGGTTGGTAACCTTCTTCCTATAGCATGATTTAGGTAGAATTAGGTTAAATTAGGGTGCTAGATTGATTGTAGAATGGCCTAAGATGGATTTCAGATGGTTAATTGATCAATTAGAGACAAATTAAGTGAATCAACATTTACGGTTGAGATTGGGAGATGATGATTCTTGAGGTTTTAGAATAAACTATGGGTATGGTTGAATTCGTGGCAAGATTTGGAATGAGTTTTATGTTTTGACCTCTTGGATTGGAGGCCTCTAGGAAGAACTAGGGTTGACGGGGATGGCCGGAGTTCCACCGGTGGTGGCCGGAGCTGGGCGCGAAGCTCAGGCGTTTGACATGGAGAAGATGAAGTTCTCACCATCAGATCATGGTTTGACCTTTGACTGGGAGCAGATCCAAGGGCCACGTTTTAAAGTTGAGTTGTGAAGGATTCTGAAGTATGAAATGCTGCGTTTCATTTATTTGATGTTTTGGGCTTAGTGATCTGAGTGCTATTCACACACCACAGCGAGCCCAACCCAGTTTTTTAACTGACAATGATTTCTATTTGCACCGTGTCTTTATTCATTTTTGGTGGATTTTCTTATTTTTTTTCATTTTTACATATGGTTCTTGCAAAAATCATAATTAATTGAATATTAATCCAATCAAATCCATTCTTTTTGCATATTAATCATGATTGAATCTATTATTTTTTAGAGAAAAATGTTTTTCATTTCATGTATTTTCTGATTTAATTGGGATTTTGTATTTTAATTGATATTAAAATGTTTATGTTTGATGCATATTTTTGTGGAATTTTGTTTGATCTCATGGTGATGTTTTTAAGCCTGATTTTTTGTGTGTTATTAGTTTAGACATGTATGATCCCATAGAATGTTTCTCACATTTTTGTGATGAAAATAGGTGTGCTTTCTAGATTGATATTTAGAGGCTTCCTTTTAGGGTTTTAGGTTTGATACCTTTTAATGTAGGATTTAGTTCTAGGTCCAATTTGATGGTTTGATCTTTGAAACTAATATGGTAGAGTCATGATTGACCTAGGTTCCCATAGTAATTTTTGTAGGATTTTACAATTGATTTTAGTATTTTAGTTAGGACTAACTTTAGTACTAGGTTTTAGGTGATCCTAATTTACTAATTCAACTAGTTTAACTTCCCTAGTTCCCTTAGATTAGGGTTTGTGCTTGGTTTGCCTTTGGTTGAGATTAAAGACAAGTTGAAGACAAGAGGAGGATGCTTGAAGTTGCTTGAAGTGGCTTGGGAGCTTTGGATTTGTTGGTGCCTGAGGGTGTCTGATGAAGATTAGGAGACAGGACATAGGGAGAGCCTTGTAGTTAGAATGATTTCTTTCACAAACATGGAAAGCATCTTGTGCTTCCATTCCTCCCAATGACTAAAAGTCCTTCTCAGATATTCACATCCCTCCTTTGGAAGGATGAGTGGCTTTATATGGGGAATAGAACTTTGAGGGAATCAGTCTCTCATAATGATGAATCCTTACAGGCTTCCTTTGGTTGTCAGTAAGCTTGTTTATGATTTCCCCTCATCATGTTCCATCAATTATCTTCTGGTTTGAGCATCTTGAGAGGTGTTGGGCTTAAGTTTGAAGATGAGGACTTCATTGAAGAGTGTGGTAGAGGATGATTCCTTGAGCATTGCCATTGCAGCTGAAGCTTGAAGAGCAAGAAGAGCAGGTTGATACTTGAAGATCCAATAAAGACTGAATGAAGAGTTGAGGCTTGAAAGAGAATTGAAGGATGAAGTTGACATTTCCAGATGATTGAAGACTACTCTGGGAAGCTGAGGCTTGTAGGAGAAGAAGACCAAGTTGAGACTGGTAAAGCAAAGAGAGCTGAAGCTTGAAGACTAAGTTGATACTTATGAAGAGGATTCAATTGAGATTGAGGGTAGAGCTGAAGCTGAGGAACAAAGGACAAGTTGATACTTGTACGCTGATGCATTGAGAGCCTGAAGGAATCAAGTTGATACTTATAGTTAAGAGTGAAGCCTGAAGGTGGAATTGACTGAAGAGCTGAAGCTTGAAGAAGAAGATTGAGTTGAAACTTATGTTGAAAGGTTGAAACCTGGAGAAGCAAATTGATATTGGTCATGAGAGAGGATAGCCTTGAAGGGTGGTTGAAGTCTGAAGACTGGATTGCTGTTAGAAGAGCTGAAGCTTGGAATTGAGAGAGTTGATCTGCTTTCTTGTCTGTTTTCTTTTCTGTGCTGATGTGCCTTGTTTGACTTGTTTGATGCATTAGGATAAGTCCATGATTAGACTGACTTTAATCTAGGAGCATGATTGCACTAGAGGTTGAGTTGCTCCCTCTGCTTGTATTGTTACTGTATGGCTTTGCTACGGGTATTCGGTAGAGCCTAGCTCCCTTGCCCATGTGTTTAGTGTGCTTGATAGCATTTTATTCTTTCTGTATGATTGCAGTCTCTTCTATTTTGCTTGATAGCATGTTATTTCCTCTGTATGATTGCTGTTATTCATATATGGCTTGAGGTTGAGATGAGCTTGTGGAGGCTGCTGCCCCACACACATTTCCTCCCTCACTTGCATTGCATGCATTTTACAGCCGTTTATCTGTTTACTGTTTAAGCTGATGCTTTATCGGTTTCTGTTTATCATTGACATGATCCCTTAGGAATCTCATCTCCTTTGATAAGGAAGTGATGATAGAACTTTAGGTTGAAACCTATGCATGATAACTTCTAGGAGTTCCCTGTCTCAAACTTCAACCATAGGATGAATCCTTGGCATGACAACATTAGGACTTGATAGTATCCCTTTAGTTGAGCCCGTTCTCTTCTCATCTCAAAGCAGCTTAAAATACAGTAATCACGAATGATTTCTTTCGTATGTTACGAGCCTTAAGCTACCTGAGAAAGGGTTGTCGGAGAGTTTCTTTTCGACTGCTTGAATGTTTAGTATGGTACCCTTTGGGTGACATGCGACGCATTCACTCTCAGGTCATAGTCTTTAGTGCGATTGAAATTGCAAACAACCATAAAAAACACTTCTTTCGTAAAAGACAGAAAACAAACTTCAAACCTTTTTTCCCCGTGCGCCCGTAATTCAAAGGAAGCTTTTCTGAAGAAAAGAGTGTCGTTAAACTTCAGCGCCACCGCAAACAGGCTTTGTCCCTAACTGCTGGAACTGCTGTTTAACCCTACTCGATAAAACAGATGAATCTGAACACCCGTAATCTGTAGTATCCCGAACTACGTAAGCTCTGATCTCTCATACCTGTTGAGAGTATGTAGGCACAATACTGACGTATTGGCGAGCCACCTTTCCCGTAACCCGTAGTAAGTCGAACTACGTTGACTCTAATTTCTCATTCTCTAATGAGAATACGTAGGCATAAAGCGCAATGCTTTGCCGAGTCATTTTCTTTTCTGTTTAAGCCAGCCTTGATAGGTAGATAGATAAACCAACTCGTCCAGTAAACACAACAAGCGTGGATCCCGTCGAGTACGGCGGACGTGAGGGGTGCTAATACCTTCCCCTTGCGTAACCGACTCCCGAACCCAGACAACGGTTGCGACGACCTTGTCTTATACCTTTTCGTCAGGTTATTCCGATCGTTTCCTTTCTCGTTCCGAGGGATAAATAACGAAAGGTGGTGACTCTTCTGTTTTGCCGGCACCTTATTTTCGCGAAAGCGACAACTGCTGACTCTGCTGGGGACTTGATAGTTTCCTGGGATCCAATGTCCCGAACGCGAGTCAGTTTGGGGATCCGACGTCCCCTACGAGAGTCAATCCTAGCGCTTGTATGATTACTTGTTGGGTTGTGTTTATTTATCGCATTTTTATTTCCCGCACTTTATTTTCAGTATGATATGATTATCTGTGCTGTTGTGGGAGGGGCATTCTGATGAGTGAGAAGCCAGACCCAGGCTTGAGTGAACATAGCATTAGTTGTGGAAATTAGTGGGCGCGTGCTTGCTTTGCAGGCACTAGTGTCTCATGAAATCCACGCTCAGACGAGGTTCTCCCGGTTGGCTTCTTTTTCAACCCTTTGGGTTGAGGGGGTTGTTGGTTTGGAGGATTGTCGAATCTGGGGACCGATCATTTGTGATTCAGCCGAGTGAGGCCGCTTCATGAGCTGGTGATGCCACACCTTCTGGGTATCGTATCACCCCTCTTGAATGTCTGTGACGCTGATGAACGCATAGGATGCCGAACTTGAGTCAGTTTAGGTCCATACCTGTGAGCAGGGTTGGGTTTATTGCGGGAAACTTTAACCTTCAGACTACCTGGTTTTCTTGATAGTGAATCAGTTTTGTTGGTACCAGAGGTTCTCATAATCAGATGTGTTTGTTCTTGACAAAACAGATTTATGGGATTAAAGGATCTCACCAGCAGATGTATGATTGTTCTTGACAGAGCAGAGCTTTGGTCCTGTATCAGAGGACCTTATATTCAGAGGTGTGTATTTGTTCTTGACAGAGCAGGTTTATGACTGGGGTCTGAGGATCTCATCATCAGATGTTTGTTCTTGATAGAGCAGAGTTTTGGTCCTGTATCAGAGGTCCTTATCATCAGATGTGGGTTCTTGACAGAGCAGAGTTTTGGTCCTGTATCAGAGGTCCTTATCATCAGATGTGGGTTCTTGACAGAGCAGAGTTTTGGTCCTGTATCAGAGGTCCTTATTATTAGATGTTTGTTCTTGACAGAGCAGATTTGTGGTCCTATGTGTGTGTGTGTGTTCTTGACAGAGCAGATTTGTGGTTCGATACCAGGATTTTCTTCTTATCAGATATAGTGGTTGTTCTTGACGGAGCAGTATCATGGTTTTGTTGATACATAATGTCCGTCACACAGTTGCCTTGATCTCCTGCTGCATGATTGCATTTTACATTGTTTTGCATACGCATGTGCATTTCATTAACGTGTGTCTGTGTTGCAGGTACCATTTTTCCCGATTCAGGATTTCTTGCCTCCTATTGTATTGTTATGGGTTCTCTAAGGAAGACCGTGGCTTACAAGCTCCCTGCCCCTGATGTGGTTCAGCTGACTGGTCTGATTGCGTTAGCAGATGATTCTGTGAGAGATGAGTCCAGAAAATCATACGGCAAATTGCTCAGTTTGGTTCGTAAACCTTCTGCGTTCGAGTTGAATGGGTTGCACGCTCTGCTGCAGTTCTACGATCCTTCGTTGAGATGCTTTACTTTCCAGGATTTTGTTCTCACACCTACGCTAGAGGAATATGCTGATTTGTTAGGTGTGCCTATCAAAAGGCAGATGCCCTTTGTTCATATGGATGCTGAGCCTGATCTGGCTAGTCTAGCTCCGTCACTTCATCTGGACACCTCCGAGTTGGTATTGTCTAGTTGGAACAGGGTTCCCGGTTTCTCCTTGCAGTTCTTGTTGGGAAAGGCTCAGTAGTGTGCCAAAGACGGATGTTGGGTCGTGTTCAACGCCATTCTCGCTCTGTGCATATATGGCATCGTTCTGTTCCCCAATATGCCCGACTTTGTAGACTTCGACGCCTTCCGCATCTTTGCTTCCGGGAATCCAGTCCCTACCCTGATAGGAGATGTCTACCATTCCATCCACTACAAAAACGAGAACAGGAGGGGTAAGAATGTCTTGTGTTGTGTGCCTTTGCTTTATAGATGGCTTGATAGTCATCTGCCCAAGAGGGGTCCCTTTGTTTCGTCTGCCGCCACGACTGAGTGGTCCGAGCGTTTGATGAGTCTATCAGCGGAGGATATTGACTGGTTTGACAGAGATAGGTTGGGTACCGAGATTATCTTCAGCTGCAGCGGGTTTTCGAACGTGCCTCTGATAGGCAGGAAGGGATGCATAAACTATAATCCGTCTTTGCTGGTCCGACAGTTCGCGTATGCTTTGAGAGCTCCGCCGAAGGATGAAGAGGTACAGGAATCTTTGTACCTCACTGGTCTTCTAGAGGGGGATATGTTATCTAAGCTTCAGCGCGCCTGGAATGACATCAGTAAGAGGGGAAAACCATTGTTGGGGAGAAGTAATAATCAGGCCTACGCTTCATACGTGACGTGGATCAGAGCCAGAGCAGATGCTATAGGGATGCCGTTTCCTCCTGCCAAGCCAGAAAGCCCTCCAGTGATTGAAGAGCCTACTACTGTGCCCATTCAGCAGCATAATTAAGTGTTAGCTGAGCGAGATGAATTGACCCAGCTTCGAAGTGAGAGAGGAACGAAGCCGTTTATTCCTTCAAGAGGCAAACAGAGCTGGTGAACCATCTAGGTACAGACTTGACTAAGCAGATAGCTGAGCGTGAACGCATGGGTCAAGACTTCAAAGCTGTCAACGACATACTGGCTACGAAGAAGCAGCACTTGGACGAAGCGTATCGAAGGATATCCAAGTTCAACCAGCACTGGAAGGCCTCCCTAGCCACCAGGAAAGAGCGGGAGGACAAGCTGATGCAACAGATCTCCAAGCTGGAAGCCCAGGTGAAGACTAGTGAGAAGAGGTTTGATGAAGAAACCGCTCGCAGATATGCCGCTGAAGGCCAGCTCAATAGGGCTCTTGCTAAACTGAAGGAGCGCAAGCTGACGTTTGAGTCCAAGAAGCGGAAGCTAGAAGATTGTTTCGACGAAAGAGAATGGGAAGATTCGGTCGAAGGTCTTCAATATACCATTGTGTAGAGGAAATTACTCGTCGAAGGGTTACTCACTCTGCCTGATCATCCAGAAACGAAGGAGTTGGTAGAAGAGTATCGCGCCCGTGGCCGTGCTTGACTATTTTTATTCCTTTTGTTTGATCATCGTTGTATGCTGACCATCACCAGGCTTGTTGGCTAAGGTCACACTATTGATTCATCTTATACTCGCTGATGTTGTGTACTGCCTTGATGGGCTTTCTTTATATATGAGATTGTTATTTCCATAACTGGACTCGGACTTCTTATTATCAGCACTGGCACTCGGGCACTAGGATCGGGGGAGATCTCCCTAACGCACAAACACACGTTTGCATTTGCATGAAGCATTTGCATAACGAGCACTTTGTCGTTTTTCCTAACCCTTTTGTGTTTTCAGGTTGTTTCAGGTTGTTCCAGGATTGATCAGAGACCTATCCACCGCTATCCGACCAGAGAAAATCAAACCAGGATCATGGAGCAAGTGAAAACTGATATTCAGGAACTCCGCGAAAGAATGGATCGCTTCATGGAGCTCATGCAAGCGGTCGCCAATGGCCAGGATCAGCTCAGAACCTTGGTCCAGCCTCTGATTTCAAGGGTCGATAGCAACAACGTACTCCATGGTGGGACTGTTCCAACCCCTCCACCAGTTGAAACTCCTCAGAATGGCGTCCCTGTGACTGGGGGGAATGGAAGTGCCAACGGCAATGTGATAGCTAACATGGGACTCAACGGTAATACGACGGGCGTCGGTAATGGGAGTCTGGAAGCTAATGTCAATGTTGGGCTGGGCAACGGCAATGCAGGTGTTGGGAATCTGTTTGGGCCTCAGCCGTGGTTAGAAGATCGTCAGGACGATGTGTTCTCTCAGAGAGGTGCTAAAGCAGAGCTGAATGCTGAAGCACGTCTAAGGTTCAAGGCACTCGAGGATAAGATGAGAAACATTGAGAACCAGAACACCCTGGGCGTTGATATGTCCAAGTTGGGACTAATTGCTGATTTCAAGGTGCCTCCCAAGTTCAAGGTACCTGACTTTGATAAGTACAAGGGCACCACTTGCCCTCGCGTTCACCTGAGATCGTATTACAGGAAAATGTCAGCTCATTCTGATGACGAGAAGTTGCTGATGCACTTCTTTCAAGACAGTCTGTCTGGACCATCCCTCGAATGGTACATGAGTCTGGAACCTACCAGTGTGCGCACGTGGAAAGACCTTGCTGAAGCATTTGTGCACCACTACCAATACAACAGCGACTTGGCCCCGAACCGAGTCCAACTGCAGAATCTGTCACAAAGGAACAATGAAGGGTTTAAGGAATACGCCCAGCAGTGGCGTGAGTTGGCAGCCAGGGTTCAGCCGCCGATGGTTGAACGTGAGCTCGTGCAGATGTTCGTAGCTACCTTCCCAGGGGTTTACTATGAGAAGTTGGTCAGCGGTATGTCCAGAACCTTCTCAGATCTCATTATTACGGGTGAGCACATTGAAAATGGGATCAAGCTCGGGAAAATTCAAGGTGAGTCATCCTCAGTTGGAGGAGGCGGAAAGAAACCTTATAATGGTAAAAGACGAGAAGGAGAAATGAGTGCTGTGACCAACGCTCAAAGGAAGGGTAAAGGTCCTCACCAGCAGGTGGCCAGCATAACTATCCCGGCCGTTCAACAGTCACAGCAGCAGCAGCAGCCGAATCAACAAGGGTACAGAAAGTATCAGAATCGGGCCCCTCTGTCGAGCCGTCACCTCGAGACACCGCCCATGTCGTACGCGCAACTATTGCAGACTCTGCTTCAGCTGCAGTTGATCCAGAAGAGAACCTTGGCTCCCTTGACAGGGGCACCTCCGCCAGGTTATGACGCGAATGCAACTTGTGAGTTTCACTCAGGGGCACCAGGCCACACAATAGAGAACTGCAAAGCCTTCAAGCATAAGGTGCAGGACATGGTGGATGCTAAGATCATCAACTTCTCGGATAATGTGCCAAATGTCACGAAAAACCCTATGCCGAATCATAGGGGAGGTGGAGTAAACGCCATTATCGAAGACGAGAGTATGGATTTGTTGACTGACGTCAGAGATCTGAAGACGCCGCTTAGCTTCGTTAAAGCTAAGCTGATGAAAAGAGGTTTCTTTCCAGGTTGTAGAGAGCTGTGTATGGACTGTGCCACTAGTCCTGATGGATGTGAACAGTTGGTAGAAGGAATTCAAAGTCTGATGACTGAAGGGATTTTACAGTTTAGTCGGAGGGCCGAATGTGGATCAGGAGAGGTAGTGCTGAAGTAAGATGATGAGGTCGCCACCATCACCATCCCTCGCCAGACGATAACTATTTCTGCACCCAGGCCGCCCACGATTACCATCACCAAAGCCGGGCCGATACCCTTCGAAAGCACTAATACCGTCCCGTGGCATTATGGGGCTGAAGTCTACTGCAACGGCCAGAAGTTGGAGCTAGAACCGTTTGGGTCGTCTGTGGAGAACCTTGCGGGAATTAGTGGTATTACCCGCAGCGAAAGGGTGTTTGCACCGCCAGAGGTCGTGGCAGACAAGGCGGTCAGAGCTGATGCAACTGATAAAGGTAAAAGTAAAGTCGTTGAAGAGATCCCGCGTGGGGCAGAAAAAGACTTACTTGTTAAAGACGCCGAGGAGTTTATGCGGTTGATTAAAAAGAGTGACTACAAAATTGTGGATCATCTCCATCAGACGCCCCCGAAGATTTCCATCTTGAACTTGTTGCTGTGTTCTGAAGCACACCGCAACGCGCTGCTGAAGGTGTTGAATGCCGCATATGTACCACAGGAAATATCGGTAAACCAGCTAGAAGAGGTCGTAGCCCATGTGAATGCCGGAAATGGGTTAGGGTTCACCGACCTAGAGCTGACGCCGAAAGGGAGGAATCACAATAGCGCCCTGCACATCTCGATAGAGTGTAGGGCAACGATTATGTCCCACGTGTTGGTGGACACGGGGTCGTCACTCAATGTTCTTCCGAAGAAGGCATTAATGAAGTTGGATACTCGCGAAGTGATTTGCACACCCAGTGATCTGGTTGTGAAGGCGTTTCGATGGAACCAAACGCCATGTTTTCGGGGAGGTGACCCTGCCAATCCAAGTCGGGCCGGAAACATTCGACGCGATCTTTTACATTATGGACATCATGCCTGCCTACAGCTGTCTCTTGGGCCGGCCATGGATCCATGTTGCGGGTGTCGTGACCTCCACGTTGCACCAGAAACTCAAGTATGTTGTCGGAGGTAGCATCGTGACCGTTTGTGGTGAGGAAGACATAATGGTGAGCCATTTGTCGTCCTTCAAGTATGTTGAGATGGATGGGGAAATCCATGAAACTCTTTGCCAAGCGTTCGAAGCTGTCAAAGTGAAGGACGTAGCTCCTGTAGTCACTGAAAAGCCAGAGATGACTCTCTCCTCATTCAAGGAAGCTCGGGCCGTTGTCCAAGCCGGATCTACCCCAGGCTGGGGGCGAATTTTAGAGATACCTAACAAGCAAGACAAGTTTGGGTTGGGATATTCTCCTGGAGCTGAAGCTTCTTCTTCTAGCAGTGTGTCTCGTGGTAAAGGGTCGATCCAGTTTACCAGTGGCGGGGTGATATTTGAAAGCGTCAATACGGTGTCTCAAGACAGCGGAGATAGCGACTGTGACCTAGACTCTTGGATCCATCCAAGCAAGCCAGACGAGAGCCTCAACAACTGGGTCGTCAAGGGTATCATCCATATGACAAGCGAAGAGTAATGATTTACTTTTTCCAATCATTGTACGACCCTGTGTCCTACCCGGGCATAGTGGTTTTATTGTCAGGGCCTTGTTTGATTATGTACATGCATTTTATCAATAAATCAAAAGGCGTTTTCCTTCGTATTCAAATATTGCGATCTCTGTTATTCCTGTTTTATATTTGTTTTGAAAAACAATAAAATGGCAATGGGGTTTGTGCTAACCTGCATATCCTTGTTTTAAGCTTAACCCTTGTTATTACAGGATCCACATAACAGATGACATCGACTCTGGACCTTCTACGGCTTACTTCGACTTCGATTGCCCGATCTATCAAGCCGAAGAAGAGATTGATGAAGACGAAGACCTTCCTGAAGAGTTGGCCCGCTTGTTGAAACAAGAGGAGAAAGTTATTCTACCTCATGAAGAGGAAATCGAGATCGTGAATCTGGGTTCTGAAGAACTCGTCAGAAATGTCAGGATAGGGGCTGCATTGCAGAGTGATGTCAAGCAGAGATTGGTCAAGATGCTAAGAGAGTATAGTGACGTCTTTGCTTGGTCATACGAAGATATGCCCGGACTTGACACTGACATCGTGGTCCACCACTTGCCGCTGCGAGAAGATTGTCCTCCCGTCAAGAAGAAGCTTAGGAGGACAAGACCAGATATGGCCGTTAAGATCAAAGAAGAAGTGCAGAAACAGCTTGATGCTGGCTTCTTAGCGATCACTACTTACCCTCCATGGGTCGCCAACATAGTGCCTGTACCGAAGAAGGACGGTAAGGTACGAATGTGCGTCGATTATCGGGATTTGAATAGGGCGAGCCCTAAAGATGACTTCCCGCTGCCTCATATTAATGTGTTGGTCGACAACACAGCTCAGTTCTCCGTGTTTTCGTTCATGGATGGCTTCTCCGGTTACAATCAGATCAAGATGGCACCGGAGGACATGGAGAAAACTACGTTTATCACGCCCTGGGGAACATTTTGCTACAAGGTAATGCCTTTCGGTCTGAAGAACGCAGGGGTCACTTACCAACGAGCAATGGTTACTTTGTTTCATGACATGATTCACCATGAGATTGAAGTCTATGTTGATGACATGATTGCGAAGTCCCAAACGGAGGAGGGACATCTGGTCAATTTGCTGAAGCTTTTTTAGAGGCTTAGGAAGTTCAGGTTGAGGCTGAATCCTAACAAATGTACTTTCGGAGTACGGTCCGGAAAGTTACTGGGGTTTATCGTGAGTGAAAGAGGCATCGAGGTCGATCCTTCGAAGATTAAAGCGATACAAGAAATGCCAGTGCCAAAAACAGAAAAAGAAGTTCGTGGTTTCCTAGGCAGAATAAACTACATTGCAAGATTTATCTCTCAGCTCACAGCCACGTGTGAACCGATGTTCAAACTGTTCAAGAAAGATCAGGCGATTATCTGGAATGAGGATTTCCAGAAGGCATTCGATAAGATAAAACAGTATCTGCAGGAACCTCCAATCTTGATACCCCCAGTGGCTGGACGGCCATTAATCATGTACTTGACAGTTCTTGAGAATAGTATGGGGTGTGTTCTCGGTCAGCACGACGAGATGGGCAGAAAGGAGCATGCCATTTACTACTTGTGTAAAAAGTTCACAGACTGTGAATCTCGCTACTCGATGCTGGAGAAGACGTGTTGTGCACTAGCCTGGGCTGCCAAACGTTTACGAAAGTACATGCTCAATCACACCACCATGCTAATTTCGAAGATGGATCTGATCAAGTACGTCTTCGAGAAGCAAGCGCTTTCGGGCAGGATTTCCAGATGGCAAATGGTGTTGACGGAATATGACATTCAGTACGTTTCCCAGAAGGCCATCAAGGGAAGCGTATTGTCTGATTACCTTGCCGAACAGCCGATCGAAGATTAACAGCCGATGAAATTTGAATTCCCCGATGAGGATATCATGTTTCTCAAAGCGAAGGATTGCGATGAGCCGTTGCCCGACGAGGGGCCAGATAGGAAATCCCAGTGGAAATTGATATTTGACGGGGCGGTTAATTCCTACGGAAGTGGCATTGGGGCGATCATCACGACTCCCCACGGATCCCATATCCCGTTCACTGCGAGACTGACGTTTCCAGTCACCAATAATGAAGCGGAGTATGAAGCATGCATCATGGGTCTAGAAGAAGAAATTGATTTGAGAATCAAGAACCTAGACGTATATGGTGACTCGGCGCTCGTGATTAACCAGATTAAAGGGGAGTGGGAGACTCGTCAATCGAATTTGGTGTCGTACATGAACTATGCCAGAAGGCTGCTTCCGTTCTTTGATCGAGTGGAACTCCATCACGTGCCCAGAGCCGAGAATCAAATGGCTGATGCCTTAGCCACGTTGGCTTCGATGTATAAAGTCAATTTTTAGAATGAAGCTCCAAGAATTGTCCTTTCGCGTCTTGATAGACCTGCCTTCGTCTTTGCGATCGAGGAAGCCGCCGACGGCAAGCCATGGTTCCATGACATCCAGACTTTCCTTATGACTAAGGAGTATCCTGCGGGAGCGTCAACCTAAGATAAGAAGACTCTGAGGAGGCTGTCTGGAAATTTTTATCTCAATCCTGATGGAGTTTTGTATAAGAGAAATCACGATCTCGTGTTACTCAGATGTGCAGATGAGAAAGAGGCGAGTATACTCATGGAAGAAGTCCATGAAGGCACATTTGGTACGCACGCCGGCGGGCATGCTATGACAAGAAAGATCCTGAGAGCAGGATATTACTGGCTGACGATGGAATCGGATTGCTTTAAATTTGTGAAGAGATGTCATAAATGCCAGATTTATGCTGATAAGGTTCATGTGCCGCCGTGCCCTTTGAATGTCATGTCCTCCCCGTGGCCGTTTTCCATGTGGGGCATCGACATGATAGGCAAGATCGAGCCCACTGCATCCAATGGTCATCGCTTCATTCTCGTAGCTATCGACTACTTCACCAAGTGGGTGGAGGCAGCCTCATATGCTAATGTGACCAAGCAGGTGGTGGCTAAATTCATAAAGAGGGATATCATCTGTCGTTACGGAATTCCCGAGCGGATCATTACCGATAATGGTTCAAATATGAATAACAAGATGATGAAGGAGCTGTGCCAAAGTTTCAAGAATGAACACCACAACTCATCTCCTTACCGGCCGAAGATGAATGGCACCGTTGAAGCGGCCAATAAGAACATCAAGAAGATTGTGCAGAAGATGGTTGTGACCTACAGGGATTGGCACGAGATGTTGCCATTCGCACTGCACGGTTATCGTACGACGGTACATACGTCAATCGGGGAAACTCCTTTCTCCTTAGTGTACGGTATGGAAGCTGTCCTGCCGTTAGAAGTGGAGATCCCTTCTTTGCGAGTTTTGGTTGACGTGAAACTCGATGAGGCAGAATGGATTAAGAACCGATTGAACCAACTCAGCCTGATGGACGGGAAGAGGTTAGCATCGATTGCATATGGTCGTCTGTACCAAAACCGAATGAAGAAAGCTTATGATAAGAAGGTACGTCCTAGAAGCTTTCAGACGGGCGATCTCGTCCTGAAGAAGATTCTTCCTCCACACTCCGATCACCGGGGCAAGTGGACTCCCAATTACGAAGGTCCGTACGTCGTCAGCAAGGTCTTCTCGGGAGGAGCTTTGTTGTTATCCACGATGGATTGGGAAGATTTTGCATCCCCGGTGAACGCGGACGCAGTTAAAAAATACTTTGCTTAAAAATGACCCGTTGGAAATAAAAAGAAGATCCAGGCAAAAATGGGGCATCCCGGCAAACCATAAAAAAGGAAAAAGGTTCGGGAAAAAATTAGGGATATAAATTGAAAGAATGTACACCCGCAAAATCGAAAACCCGGAAGGGCGACTTTGGCAAAAAAGGGTATCCCGGTGAACTGAAAACCCGCAAAGGGCGGTTCACGCAAAAGTTAGGGATTTGAAAAAGCAAATGACTGCGTTCCACATGTGGGCTTTCATTATTTAGTGGTTTGGAAGACCTGAGGGCCGTTTATCTGAATCAATCTCTTCTGAAGCTGAAGCGTCGGAGAAGTACCGAAGTCGAGTGGGTCATAGAGGGATCAACTCATGGTGTTCGTCTACGCCTCGTTGCCGACATTTGTATATACTGATGTATATTTATGTTTTATTTTTTGCGCGGCTTCCTCATTCCAGGAGCTTGCATCTGTTGCAAAACATTTTTACCCATTCATGGGTTCGTTATCAATAAAATGTATACTATTCAGCAATTCTGTTTGTCTGTTTAGCATTTATCTGTTTTGTTTGCGAAAAAGAACGCCGATGTTTTTGACAAAATGCGCATACATAAACTTACTGGCCTAGGCCACTGATTGTTGAAATAATGAATTACGTGAACATTGTCATAAGATGATAACCCTGATAGGTCCCTTTGAGAAGGGTGTCTTGTCTGTTTGTTTATGTTGTTACAGGTGTAGCAGATTCCAGACAATGCGCCGTACGCGTTCCCAAGCAGGATGATTCCTTCTTCTCCAGCGAGGTTCAGCAGTCTCTCCCTGCATGGTCCGAACGTGAGATCGTAAGCGTTGATACGTCCCCCAGGAAGAAAGGATTCTCTCCCTAATCGGATGCATCCTGAAGGAACGTCATCTCCCCAGATGGGTCATATACTGAAGTGTACAGCAATCGATAGTTCCAGACTGAAGTCCCCAGCGGAATTGAGAGTCCCCACAGCGCCGTACTCTCCCCCGAAGCAGGATGATTTCTTCTTCCCCAACCGAGTTTGCAGATCCCCAAGAGAGTCGAGTCCTTGGAAGCAGTTCGGGCCATGATTGGTTGTCCCCAGTAGAGTGTTGAATAGCTGATGCTGTGTTTCCCCACCGGAGTCGTTGTCTCCAGGAGGGTTAGCCGTGAAGGCCGTGCAGTTTATTTCCACGATTGACATCGCTCTCCTCAGCAGGTCCAGGTTCTCATAGAGCTTCTTTCCCTGGCAGCGGGCAACTGAAGATCATTTCCCCATGCAGAGTCCGATTGAGATTGGCGTGACCTTTTCTCCATGGCAGGATGATTCCTTCTTTCACCAGAGTGGTTCTTTCTCCTTGACCGGAAGATTCTCCCGTCGGCATTTATTTTGCTGACGGGGCCGTAGCATTTTGCATGATTGCATAACATTTTTCATGAGTGCATAGCATTTCCACCGTGTGGAGCATTGCACCATTGTCACAGCATATGCGTATGAAACATGAGCTAGGTCGTTATCGTTCTTGTTTTGCAGGTGATCCCCCGCAGAGCCGCTTGCTCAAGATGATTCTTGAATTCCCCAGCAAGGTCGTTTGTTTAAGATGATTCTTAAAATCCCCAGTGAATTCACCAGAGTTGGTTGCTCAAGTTGATGCTTAGAGTCCCCGACAGAGCGTTTGCTCAAGATGATTCCTGAAATCTCCAGCATAGTTATGGGTCCAGGACGATTCTTGAAGTCCCCACGGAGTTAGTTGTTCAAGATGATTCTTGATTTCCTCGGCAGAGCTGATTCACCCAGAACGATTTCTGGATCCCCGAAGCAGAGTTACTTGATAGTTCTCCAGAATCCCCAGCGGAGATGCGTCATCCCTAGCAGGTTTCCGAACAGCAAAGTTGAAACTTCCCTCGAAGACTTGACGATTGAAGTCCAACCGTGTTAACGAAGCAGTTCTCCCAGCTGATGCGGAGTACCCAATGGCAAAAGTTTGAGTATCCCCAATTGGTTCATGATTGACTGAGAATTTTATTCCCGACTTACTGATAAAGTCCGGCTGATGCCTGAAAGTTTTCTTTAAATGCCCGACGGCATGACTAACGTGATTGTTGGCCTGATGAGTCCTGAGAATCTTGATGCCTGACGGCATGATAGACCATGTATTACCGGTTACCGTGTGACCAATCCCCCAGCTAGTTGTCGTGCAGCTAACATTTCAGTTTTCGAAGATTTGTTCTCATCAGAGTACCGTGTACTTGTGCAGTTGGCAAATTTCCGGGTTTGTCGATATTCAACCGTCTTGCACCTTGATTGGTTGAGAGCCGTTCGCTTCTCACCCAGTCAGGTTCAAGCCGTTTGAATAGGGGCAGCTGTTGCACCCCAAAATTTGACTAACTTTTGTTTACCTAGCTTGTGTTTCATTTCATTCACATTAGCATTATCATTTGCATCTCATTGACATGTATGCAGGAGATCAATTAAGAGCTACACAAGACTATGAAGCTAGCTAAGAAGGTTGTTCAAGTGTTCAAGGGTTGATATCCTTGTCAGAGAAGTTAAAAGATCCTCAGAGAGATTGGTTGAAACCAAGAGGGTGTGCCTCCTAACTTGAGAGTTGTGGGAAGTCATCAGATGATTCTGAAGCCATAAGGATGGACTTGAGGTCTTGAGAGAGCACATGAGAAGTGTTGAAGATCACTTTGAGGCCTAGACAGGTCATTGTGCAAGTTTAAGAAGACTCAACCATGATTGGTGCAATTAGGGTTTGACTGGGTCAACCCTAGGTCAACTGATGATTTGGAGAGGGTTGAGACCTAAAACAAGATCCATGTGATCATGGATTGATGCATTGAGATGCTATAAGGATGATTCCAAGGTCAACTCATCATGATTGAAGAGTTTTAGAAGTTTCAAGCTAGGGTTTCTAAGGCTTGACAGTGTAAAATCCCCTAGTTTGACCCCTATCTTCAAGGCAGTTTAGCTCAAGATGTGATTGTCATATCATCTTGCCCCCAACATGAATGTTGTAGAGCTTGTTCTTAGATTTAATTTGAGTACTATAAGTCCTTTATAGGATTTGTATAGCTCAAGTTATGACTTTGACAAGTTACAGGTCATCTGAGGTATGTGAATCTGGGGCCTTGAAAGTCACCCAACTTGCATCAAACGTTTGCCCAAGAAGGATGATTCCTATGGACTTTTGGTCAACATGAATGTTGTTCCTTATCTTCTTAGCTTTCTAGAGAGTACTAGAAGTCCTTGATAGGATTTGTAGAACTCAAGTTATGGCTTTGACAAGTCAAGGGCATTTTGGTCATTTGGAGATTACAGGTCATTTCAAGCATAAGGCCATAACTCCTATTTACAAGCTTCAAATGGAAAAATCTTCAACATCAAACTTGTTCAAAATGATGTTTTAAGGCTAGCAAAGAGGTCATGAGATGGTGAAAAGGCTTGTAGCTCAAATTTCCAAAAATGACCTAAAATAAGGACATAAGTTAAATAAACCAAAGTTGGAAATTGATATTTTCAACCTACACATCCAAACCGTGGCATGTAATATATCATTTTGACTCTAGAAAACATTTTAAAAACATTGGTTTAGCCACATTTTTGATTTGAGGTCTCAATTGTGGACTTGCTTTGAAAAGCACTTACTTGCATATTAAGCAACATTTGCAAAACTTAAAATCAAGGCATGAGCAAGGGTTTTTGCAAGCTAAACACCTCTAATATCTCACTAGGGGAGAAATTAAGAGTGAATGGGATGAATTCCAAGCTGTTTGCAAGGGTTGTACATGTCATGATAAGTGATTCAAAATCTCATGACATGAGAAGTGGAAAATCTCATTGGGAGGATCTAGACGGTTCTAGATCATCCAAACTTCATCTATATATTGAGTAGAAGGGATCCATGGCAGAGGTTGGTGATCATTGAAGGATTGAGCATAGTTTGAGATTGAGTTTTCTTAGATTGCAATTGAAATCGGTTTCATCAAATTCCTCAATTTCCATCCATTTTCTTGATTGATTCTTCTTCCATGAGTGTCAAGGAGTGATTTCAGATCATTTTCAAGAAGAATTGGTGGCTAGATCGTGTAGGAGCAAGTGGTTTTCAGCACCTGCAACTCATCATCGAGTTTCAAGATTGAAGCACTTTCCATTGATTCTTTTGCATACAGAAGCAAGAAGAAGGTTCAGTGATCGTGTCCAGAAGATTTGAGAGCTTGATTTGGAGGATTCGTGCATCTGTTATTCAAGAATTTCCAGGTTGGTAACCTTCTTCCTATAGCATGATTTAGGTAGAATTAGGTTAAATTAGGGTGCTAGATTGATTGTAGAATGGCCTAGGATGGATTTCAGATGGTTAATTGATCAATTAGAGACAAATTAAGTGAATCACCATTTTCGGTTGAGATTGGGAGATGATGATTCTTGAGGTTTCAGAAGAAACTATGGGTATGGTTGAATTCGTGGCAAGATTTGGAATGAGTTTCATGTTTTGACCTCTTGGATTGGAGGCCTTTAGGAAGAACTAGGGTTGACGGGGATGGCCGGAGTTCCACCGGTGGTGGCCGGAGCTGGGCGTGAAGCTCAGGCATTTGAAATGGAGAAGATGAAGTTCTCACCAACAGATCATGGTTTGACCTTTGACTGGGAGCAGATCCAAGGGCCACGTTTTAAAGTTGAGTTGTGAAGGATTCTGAAGCATGAAACGCTGCGTTTCATTTATTTGATGTTGTGGGCTTAGTGATCTGAGTGTTATTCACACACCCCAGCGAGCCCAACCCAGTTTTTTAACTGACAATGATTTCTATTTGCACCGTGTCTTTATTCATTTTTGATGGATTTTCTTATTTCTTTCATTTTTACATATGGTTTTGCAAAAATCATAATTAATTGAATATTAATCCAATCAAACCCATTCTTTTTGCATATTAATCATGATGGAGTCTATTATTTTTTAGAGAAATTTTTTTTCATTTCATGTATTTTCTGATATTAATTGGGGTTTTGTATTTTAATTGATATTAAAATGTTTATGTTTGATGCATATTTTTGTGGAATTTTGTTTGATCTCATGGTGATGTTTTTAAGCCTGATTTTTTGTGTGTGATTAGTTTAGACATGTATGATCCCATAGAATTTTTTCACATTTTTGTGATGAAAATAGGTGTGCTTTCTAGATTGATATTTAGAGGCTTCCTTTTAGGGTTTTAGGTTTGATACCTTTTAATGTAGGATTTAGTTCTAGGTCCAATTTGATGGTTTGATCTTTGAAACTAATATGGTAGAGTCATGATTGACCTAGGTTCCCATAGTAATTTTTGTAGGATTTTACAATTGATTTTAGTATTTTAGTTAGGACTAACTTTAGTACTAGGTTTTAGGTGATCCTAATTTACTAATTCAACTAGTTTAACTTCCCTAGTTCCCTTAGATTAGGGTTTGTGCTTGGTTTGCCTTTGGTTGAGATTGAAGACAAGTTGAAGACAAGAGGAGGATTCTTGAAGTTGCTTGAAGTGGCTTGGGAGCTTTGGATTTGTTGGTGCCTGAGGGTGTCTGATGAAGATTAGGAGATAGGACATAGGGAGAGCCTTGTAGTTAGAATGATTTCTTTCACAAACATGGAAAGCATCTTGTGCTTCCATTCCTCCCAATGACTAAAAGTCCTTCTCAGATATTCACATTCCTCCTTTGAAAGGATGAGTGGATTTATCTGGGGAGTAGAACTTTGGGGGAATCAGTCTCTCATAATGATGAATCCTTACAGGCTTCCTTTGGTTGTCAGTAAGCTTGTTTATCATTTCCCCTCATCATATTCCATCAATTATCTTCTGGTTTTAGCATCTTGAGAGGTGTTGGGCTTAAGTTTGAAGATGAGGACTTCATTGAAGAGTGTGGTAGAGGATGATTCCTTGAGCATTGCCATTGTAGCTGAAGCTTGAAGAGTAAGAAGAGCAGGTTGATACTTGAAGATCCAATAAAGACTGAATGAAGAGCTGAGGCTTGAAAGAGAATTGAAGGATGAAGTTGACATTTCCAGATGATTGAAGACTACTCTGGGAAGCTGAGGCTTGTAGGAGAAGAAGACCAAGTTGAGACTGGTAAAGCAAAGAGAGCCGAAGCTTGAAGACTAAGTTGATACTTATGAAGAGGATTCAATTGAGATTGAGGGTAGAGCTGAAGCTGACGAACAAAGGACAAGTTGATACTTGTACACTGATGCATTGAGAGCCTGAAGGAATCAAGTTGATACTTGTAGTTAAGAGTGAACCCTGAAGGTGGAATTGACTGAAGAGCTGAAGCTTGAAGAAGAAGATTGAGTTGAAACTTATGTTGAAAGGTTGAAACCTGGAGAAGCAAATTGATATTGGTCACTAGAGAGGATAGCCTTGAAGGGTGGTTGAAGTCTGAAGACTGGATTGCTGTTAGAAGAGCTGAAGCTTGGAATTGAGAGAGTTGATCTGCTTTCTTGTCTGTTTTCTTTTCTGTGCTGATGTGCCTTGTTTGACTTGTTTGATGCATTAGGATAAGTCCATGATTAGACTGACTTTAATCTAGGAGCATGATTGCACTAGAGGTTGAGTTGCTCCCTTTGCTTATATTGTTACTGTATGGCTTTGCTTGCGGGTATTCGGTAGAGCCCAGCTCCCTTGCCCATGTGTTTAGTGTGCTTGATAGCATTTTATTCTTTCTTTATGATTGCAGTCTCTTCTATTTTGCTTGATAGCATGTTATTTCCTCTGTATGATTGTTGTTATTCATATCTGGCTTGAGGTTGAGATGAGCTTGTGGAGGCTGCTGCCCCACACACATTTCCTCCCTCACTTGCATTGCATGCATTTTACAGCCGTTTATCTGTTTACTGTTTAAGGTGAAGCTTTATCTGTTTCTGTTTATCATTGACATGATCCCTTAGGAATCTCATCTCCTTTGATAAGGAAGTGATGATAGAAATTTAGGTTGAAACCTATGCATGATAACTTCTAGGAGTTCCATGTCTCAAACTTCAACCATAGGATGAATCCTTGGCATGACAACATTAGGACTTGATAGTCTCCCTTTAGTTGAGCCTGTTCTCTTCTCATCTTAAAGCAGCTTAAAATACAGTAATCACGAATGATTTCTTTCGTACGTTACAAGCCTTAAGCTACCTGAGAAAGGGTTGTCGGAGAGTTTCTTTTCGACAGCATGGATGTTTAGTATGGTACCATTTGGGTGACATGCGATGCATTCACTCTCAGGTCATAGTCTTTAGTGCGATTGAAATTGCAAACAACCATAAAAAAACACTTCTTCCGTAAAAAACAGAAAACAAACTTCAAACCTTTTTGCCCCGTGGGCCCGTAATTCAAAGGAAGCTTTTCTGAAGAAAAAAGTGTCGTTAAACTTCAGCGCCACCGCAAACAGGCTTTGTCCCTAACTGCTGGAACTGCTGTTTAACCCTACTCGATAAAACAGATGAATCTGAACCCCCATAATCTGTAGTATCCCGAACTACGTAAGCTCTGATCTCTCATACCTATTGAGAGTACGTAGGCACAATACTGACGTATTGGCGAGCCACCTTTCCCGTAACCCGTAGTAAGTCGAACTACGTTGACTCTGATTTCTCATTCTCTGATGAGAATACGTAGGCATAAAGCGTGACGCTTTGCCGAGTCATTTTCTTTTCTGTTTAAGCCAGCCTTGATAGGTAGATAGATAAACCAACTCGTCCAGTAAACACAACAAGCGTGGATCCCTTCGAGTACGACGGACGTGAGGGGTGCTAATACCTTCCCCTTGCGTAACCGACTCCCGAACCCAGACAACGGTTGCGACGACCTTGTCTTATACCTTTTCGTCAGGTTTTTCCGATCGTTTCCTTTCCCGTTCCGAGGGATAAATAACGAAAGGTGGCGACTCTTCTGTTTTTCCGGCACCATATTTTCGCGGAAGCGACAAGCGGCAAGTGGTGGACCACGATGTCAGTGTCAAGTTCGGGCATATCTTCGTATGACCAAGCAAAGATGTCACTATACTCTCTTAGCATCTCGACCAATCTCTGCTTGACAATCTCAATCTCTTCTTCGTGAGGCAGAATAACTTTCTCTTCTTTTTTCAACAAGCGGGCCAACTCTTCGGGAAGGTCTTCGTCTTCATCAATCTCTTCTTCGGCTTGATAGATCGGGCAATCGAAGTCGAAGTGAGTCGTAGAAGGTCCAGAGTCGATGTCATCTACTATGTGGATCCTGCAATAACAAGGGTTAAGCTTAAGACAAGGATACGCAGGTTAGCACAAACCCCATTGCCATTTTGTTGTTTTTCAAAACAAACATAAAACAAGAATAACAGAGATCACAACATTTGAATACGAAGAAAAACGCCTTTTGATTTATTGATAAAATGCGTGTACATAATCAAACAAGGCCCTGACAATAAGACCACTATGCCCCGGGTAGGACATAGGGTTGTACAATAATTGGAGAAAGTAAATCATTACTCTTTGCCTGTCACTTGGATGATATCCCTGATGGACCAGTTGTTGAGGCTCTCGCCTGGTTTGCTTGGCTGGATCCAAGAGTCTAGGTCGCAATCACTGTCCTCGCCGTCTTCAGACACTGCGTTGACACTTTCAAATATCACCCCGCCACTGGTAAACTGGATCGGCCCTTTACCCCGCGACGCACTGTGAGAAGAGGAGGCTTCAGCCGCAGGAGAATATCCTAACCCAAACTTGTCCTGTTTGTTAGGTATTTCTAGAATTCACCCCCAGCCTGGGGTAGATCCGGCCTGAACAAGGGCCCGAGCTTCCTTGAAGGAAGAGAGGGTCATCTCTGGTTTTTCAGTCATTACAGGAACCACGCTCTTGACTTTAACAACTTCGAACGCCTGACATAGGGTTTCGTGGATTTCTCCATCCATCTCAACATACTTGAAGGACGACAAATGGCTCACCATTATGTCTTCCTCGCCACATACAGTCACGATGCTGCCTCCAACAGCATACTTGAGCTTCTGGTGCAACGTGGAGGTCACGGCGCCAGCTGAATGGATCCATGGCCGGCCTAAGAGACAGTTGTAGGCGGGCATGATGTCCATAATGTAAAAGACTGCGTCGAAAGTTTCCAGCCCAACTTGGATTGGTAGCGTCACCTCCCCGAAAACATGACGTTTGGTTCCATCGAACGCTCTCACAACCAGATCACTGGGTGTGCAAATCAATCCTCGAGTATCTAACTTCATCAATGCTTTCTTCGGAAGAACATTGAGTGACGACCTCGTGTCCACCAACACATGAGACATAATCATTCCCCTACACTCTATCGAGATGTGCAGGGCGCTGTTGTGGTTTCTTCCTTTCAGCGTCAGCTCCAGGTCAGTGAACCCTAACCCGTTCCCAGCATTTACGTGGGCTACGACCCCTTCCAACTGGTTGACCGATATTTCCTGCGGTACATATGTGGCATTCAAGACTTTTAACAGCGCGTTGCGATGTGCCTCAGAACACAGCAACAAATTCAGAATGGAAATTTTCGAGGGTGTTTGATGGAGATGATCCACGATCCTGTAATCACTCTTCTTGATCAACCTCATAAACTCTTCAGCGTCTTTAACAAGTAAGTCCTTCTCTACCCCACGAGAGGTTTCTTCAATGACTTTACTCTTTCCCTTATCGGTTACATCAACTTTGTCCGCTTTGTCCGCCACAACCTCAGGTGGAGCAAACACTCTTCCACTGCGAGTGATTCCGCCCATTCCCACTAGGTTATCCACAGACTGCCCTGGGGGTTCCAATTCTAACTTCTGTCCATTACAATAAACATCTGCCCCATAATGCCACAGGACAACGTTGGTGCTTTCGAAAGGTATCGGCCCAGCCTTGGTGATGGTAATCGTGGGCGGTCTGGGTGCAGAAATGGTTATCGTCTGGCAAAGGATGGTGATGGTAGAAATCTCATCATCTTTCTTCAGCATTACCTCTCCAGATCCACATTCAGCCCTCCGGCTAAACTGCAAGATTCCTTCAGTCATCAGGCTCTGAATCCCTTCCGTCAACTGTTCACATCCATCGGGACGAATCGCACAACCCATACACAGTTCCCCACAGCCTGGGAAGAAACCTCTCTTCATCAGCTTGGCTTTGACGAAGCTAAGCGGTGTCTTCAGATCCTTGACATCAGTCAATAAATCCAATTTCTCGTCTTCAATAATGGCATTCACCCCGCCTCCCCTATGATTCGGCATAGGGTTCTTCGTGACATTTGACACATTATCTGAGAAATTGATGATCTTAGCATCCACCATGTCTTGCACCTTGTGCTTGAAGGCTTTGCAATTTTCTATCGTGTGGCCTGGTGCCCCTGAGTGAAACTCATAAGTTGCATTCGCATCATAACCTGGCGGAGGTGCCCCTGTCAAGGGAGCCAGGGTTCTCTTCTGGATTAGCTGTAACTGAAGCAGAGTCTGTAACAGCTGAGCATAAGACATAGGCGGTGTCTCAAGGTGACGACTTGACAGAGGTGCCCTGTTTTGATACTTCCTGTACCCTTGCTGATTCGGATGCTGCTGCTGTTGCTGTGGCTGTTGGACCGCGGGGATGGTTATGCTAGCCACCTGCTGGTGAGGGCCTTTACCGTTCCTTCAAGCGTTGGACACGGCGCTCGTTTCTCCTTCCCGCCTTTTGCCACCATACGGTTTCTTTCCTCCTCCAGCTGAGGATAGATCACCTTGAATTTTCCCCAGTTTGATCCCATTTTCAACGTGCTCACCCGTGATGATGAGGTCTGAGAAGCTTCCAGACATACTGCTGACCAATTTCTCGTAATAAACCCCTGGGAGGGTGGCTACAAACATTTCAACAAGCTCCCGCTCAACCATCGGCGGCTGAACCCTAGCTGCCAATTCACGCCACTGTTGGGCGTATTCTTTGAACCCCTCGTTGTTCCTCTGTGACAAATTCTGCAGTTGGACCCGATTCGGAGCCAAGTCAATGTTGTATTGGTAATGGTGCACGAATACCTTAGCAAGCTCCTTCCACGTGCGCACACTGGTAGGTTCCAGACTCATGTACCATTCCAAGGATGGCCCGGACAAGCTATCCTGAAAGAAGTGCATCAACAACTTCTCGTCTTCGGAGTGAGCGGACATCTTCCGGTAGTAGGATCTCAGGTGGACGCGAGGGCAGGTGGTGCCCTTGTACTTTTCAAAGTCGGGTACCTTGAACTTGGGAGGCACCTTGAAATCAGCAATCAGTCCCAACTTGGACATGTCAACACCCATAGTGTTCAGGTTTTCGAAATTCCTCATCTTGTCCTCGAGTGCCTTAAACCTCAGACGTGCTTCAGCAGTCAGCTCTCCTTCAACACCTTTCTGTGAGAACAAATCATCTTGACGGTCTTCTAACCACGGCTGAGGCCCATACAGATTTCCAACACCTGCGTTGCCATTGCCCAGTCCAGCATTGACATTGGCTTCAAAATTTCCATTACCGACGCCAGTCGTATTATCATTGAGCCCCATGTTGGCGATCACGTTGCCGTTACCACTACCGTTCCCCCCGGTCGGTCCCGGCGATGCCGTTCTGAGGAGTTTCAACAGGTGGAGGGGTTGGAACGCTCCCACCATGGAGTACACCATTGCTGTCAACCCTTGAAATCAGAGGCTGGACCAATGTTCTGAGCTGGTCCTGGCCGTTGGCAACCATTTGCATGAGCTCCATGAAGCGGTCCATCCTCTCTCGGAGTTCTTGAACGTCAGTCTGCACTTGCTCCATTGCTCTAGCTCGATTTTCTCTGGTCGGATAGCGGTGGATTGGTCTTTGATCAATCCTTGAACAACCTGAAACAACCTGCACACACAAAAGGGTTAGAAAAACGACCAAGTTCTTGTTATACAAATGCCTCATGCACATGCAAACGTGTGTCTGTGCGTTAGGGAGATCCCCCGATCCTAGTGCATGAGTGCCAGTGCTGATAATAAGAAGTCTGAATCTAGTCATGGAAATAACATCTCATATATATAAAGAAAGCCCATCAAGGCGGTACACAACGTCACTGAGTACAGGCAGAATCAATAGCATGACCTCGACCAACAAGCCTGGTGATGGTCAGCATACAACAATGATCAAAAACAAAGGATTACGAATACATTCAGGTACGGCCACGGGCTCGAAACTCTTCTAACAGATTCCTCGTTTCTGGATGATCAGGCCGAGTGAGCAACCCTTCGACGAGTAACTCCCTCTGCGTAATAGTGTATTGGAGACCTTCAACTGAGTCTTCCCATGCTCCTTCGCCGAAACAATCTTCTAGCTTCCGCTTCTTGGATTCAAACGTCAGTTTGCGCTCCTTCAGGTTAGCAAAAGCCTTGTTGAGCAGGCCTTCAGCGGCATATCTGCGAGCGGCTTCTTCATCAAACCTCTTCTCACTAGCCTTTACCTGGGCTTTCAACTTGGAGATCTGCTGCTTCAGTTTATCCTTCCGTTCTTTGCCGTTGGCTAGGGTGGTCTTCCAATGCTGATTAAACTTGGATATTCTCCGGTACGCCTCGTCCAAGTGCTGCTTCTTAGTGGCCAGTACGTCATTGACAGCTTTGAAGTCCCGACCCAAACGCTCACGCTCAGCCATCTGCTTAGTTAAATCCGTCCCTAACTGGTTCACCAGCTCTGTTTGCCTCTTAAAGGAATGGACAGCTTCGCTTCTCTCGCTTCTGAGTTGAGCCAATTCTTTCTCCAGTTCTTCATTTGCCTTCTTCAGCTCATCTCTCTCAGCTAACACCTGATTGTATTGCTGAATAGGCACGGTGGTAGGCTCTTCAATCACTGGAGGGTTTTCCGGCTTGGCAGGAGGAAACGACATCCTTATAATATCTGCTCTGGCTCTGATCCAGGTCACATACGGAGCGTAGGCTTGGCTATTACTTTTTCCCAGCAATGGTTTTCCCCGCTTACTGATACCCTTCCAAGCATGCTGAAGGTTAGATAACATATCCCCCTCTAGAAGACCAGTGAGGTACAAAGATTCCTGCACCTCTTCATCCTTCGGCGGGGCTCTCAAAGCATAAGCAAACTGTCGGACCAGCAGAGATGGATTATAATTGATACAGCCCTTCCTGCCTATCAAAGGCACGTTCGGAAACCCACTGCAGCTGAAGATAATCTCAGTACCCAACCTATCTCTATCAAACCAGGCAATATCCTCCGCTGACAGACTCATCAAGCACTAAGACCACTCAGCTGTGGCTGCAGACGAAGCAAAGGGACCCTTATTGGGTAGGTGACTATCAAGCCATCTATAGAGCAGGGGCACACAGCACGAGACATTCTTACCCCTTCTGTTGTTGTTTTTGTAGTGGACAGAATGGTAGACATATCCTATCAAGGTAGGGACTGGATTCCCTGATGCAAAGATGTGGAAAGCGTCGAAGTCTACACAGTCGGGCATATTGGGGAACAGAATGATGCCATATATGCACAGAGCAAGGATGACGTTGAACACGATCCAACATCCATCTTTGGCGCACTGCTGGGCCTTTCCCACTAAGAACTGCAAGGAGAAACTGGGAACCCTGTTCCAACTAGACAAGACCAACTCGGAGGCATCCAGATGAAGTGAAGGAGCTAGACTAGCCAGATTAGGCTCAACATCCATATGAACAAAAGGCATCTGACTCTTGATAGGCACACCTAACAAATCAGCATACTCCTCTAGTGTAGGTGCGAGAACAAAATCCGGGAAAGTAAAGCATCTCAAAGGAGGATCGTAGAACTGCAGCAAGGCGTGCAACCCATTCAACTCGAACACAAAAGGTTTACGAACCAGGCTGAGCAGTTTCCCATAAGACTTTCTGAATTCACCTCTCACAGAATCATCTGCCAAAGCAATCAAACCAGTCAGCTGAACAACATCAAGAGTGGGGAGCTTGTAAGCCACAGTCTTCCTCAGAGAACCCATGACAACACAATAGAGGGCAAGAAAACCTGAACCGGGGGAAACGGTACCTGCAACACAGAGACACGTTAATGAAATGCAGATGAATATGCAAAACAATGCAAAATTCAATCATGCAGCAGGAGATCAAGACGACTGTGTTGTTGAAGTGATGAAGGTGAAGATCTTGTATCAACAAAACCACAATACTGCTCTGTCAAGAACAACCCTATATCGGACCATAAATCTGCTCTGTCAAGAATAATCATATATCTGATGATGAGACTCTCTGATATCAGACCATAAACCTGCTCTGTCAAGAACAATCATATATCTGATGATGACAACCTCTGACAAAGGACCATAACTCGGCTCTGTCAAGAACAAATACATCTATGAAGATAAGGACCTCTGATACAGGACCATAACTCTGCTCTGTCAAGAACACATATTCATCTGATGATGAGAACCTCTGATACCAACAAAACTGATTCACTATCAAGAAAACCAGGTAGTCGGAAGGTTAAGGTGTCCTGCAACAAACCCATCCCTGCTCACAGGTATGGACCTAAATTGACACAAGTTCAGCATCATATGCGGTCATCAGCGTCACAGACATTCAAGAGGGGTGATACGATACCCAGAAGGTATGGCATCACCATCTCCTGAAGCGGCCTCACTCAGCTGAATTCCAAATGATAGGTCCCCAGAGTCGACAATCCTCCAAACCAACAACTCCTCAGGCCCAAAGGGCCGGAAAAGAAGTCAACCAGGAGAACCTCGTCTGAGCGTGGATTTCATGAGACACTAGTGCCTGCAAAGCAAGCACGCGCCCACTAATTTCCACAAGTAATGCTAGGTACACTCAAGCCTGGGTCTGGCTTCTCACTCATCAGAATTCCCCTCCCACAACAGCACAGATAATCATATCATACTAAAAATAAAGTGCGAGAAATAGAATGCGATAAATAAACACAACCCAACAGGTAATCATACAAGCGCTAGGATTGACTCTCGCCGGGGACGTTGGGTCCCCAAACTGACTCGCATATGGGACGTTGGATCCCAGGAAACTATCAAGTCCCCAGTAGAGTCGCCAGCTGTCGCTACCGCGAAAATAAGGTGCCGACAAAACAGAAGAGTCGCCACCTTTCGTTATTTATCCCTCAGAATGGGAAAGGAAACGATCGGGAAAACCTGACGAAAAGGTATAAGACAAGGTCATCGCAACCATTGTCTGGGTTCGGGAGTCGGTTACGCAAGGGGAAGGTATTAGCACCCCTCACGTCCGTCGTACTCGATGGGATCCATGCTTGTTGTGTTTATCTGACGGGTTGTTTTAACTATCTACCTATCAAGGCTGGCCTGAAAAGAAAAGAAAATGACTCGGCAAAGCGTTGCACTTTATGCCTATGTATTCTCATCAGAGAATGAGAAATCAGAGTCAACGTAGTTCGCCTAACTACGGGTGATGGGGGAAGGTGGCTCGCCAATACGTCAGTATTGTGCCTACGTACTCTCAACAGGTATGAGAGATCAGAGCTTATGTAGTTCGGGGTAATACGGATTACGGGGATTCAGATTCATCTGTTTTTTCAGGTAGGGTTAACAGACAATTCCAGCAGTTTGGCGTATGCAGCTCGACCCTTGGAGACTTAAGCGTTACCGTTTGCGGTAGAACTGGGAGTTAACGACACTCTTTTCTTCAAAAAAGCTTCCCTTGAATTATGGGCCCACAGGGCAAACAGTTTGAAGTTTATTTTCTGTCTTTTACGGAAGAACTGTTTTTTATGGTGTTTGTAACTAGTATCGCACTAGAGACTATGACCTGAGAGTGAATGTGTCGCATGTCACCCAAAGGGTGCCATACTAAACATCCAGACTGTTGAAAAGAAACTCTCCAACAATCCTTTCCCAGATAGCCTAAGGCTCGTAACGTACGACGTCAGTTAACCTTTATTAATGTATTTTAATTTGTTTTGAGATGAGAAGAGAGAACGAACAGGTTCAACTAAGGGGAGACTATCAAGTCCTAATGTTGTCATGCCAAGGATTCATCCTATGGTTGAGGTCTGAAACAGGGAGCTCCTAGAAGTTATCATGCATAGGTTTCAACCTAAAGTTCTATCATCACTTCCTTATCAAAGGAAGTGAGATTCCTAAGAGATCATGTCAATGATAAACAGAAACAGATAAAGCATCAGCTTAAACAGTAAACGACAGTAAAATGCATGCAATGCAAGTGAGGGAGGAAATGTGTGTGGGGCATCAGCCCCCACAAGCTAATCTCAACCTCAAGCCAAATATGAATCACTGTAATCATACAGAAGAATAACATGCTATCAAGCCAATCACAAACCACATAGGAAAGGGAGCTGGGCTCTACCGAATACCCGCAAGCAAAGCCACACAGTAAAAATACAAGCAGATGAAGCAACTCAACCTCTAGTGCAATCATGCTCCTAGCTTAAGTCAATCTAAATATGAACTTATTCTAATGCATCAAGCAAATCAAACAAGTCACATCAATACAGTTGCACAGAAAGAAAAACAGACATCTCCTATCATGGTAGGGACTGGATTCCCTGATGCAAAGATGTGGAAAGCGTCGAAGTCTACAAAGTCGGGCATATTGGGGAACAGAATGATGCCATATATGCACAGAGCAAGGATGGCATTGAACACGATCCAACATCCGTCTTTGGCGCACTGCTGGGCCTTTCCCACTTAGAACTGCAAGGAGAAACCGGGAACCCTGTTCCAACTAGACAAGACTAACTCAGAGGCATCCAGATGAAGTGAAGGAGCTAGACTAGCCAGATTAGGCTCAGCATCCATATGAACAAAAGGCATCTGACTCTTGATAGGCACACCAAACAAATCAGCATACTCCTCTATTGTAGGTGCGAGAACAAAATCTGGGAAAGTAAAGCATCTCAAAGGAGGATCGTAGAACTGCAGTAAGGCGTGCAACCCATTCAACTCGAACACAAAAGGTTTACGAACCAGGCTGAGCAATTTCCCATAAGACTTTCTGAATTCACCTCTCACAGAATCATCTGCCAAAGCAATCAAACCAGTCAGCTGAACAACATCAGGAGTGGGGAGCTTGTAAGCCACAGTCTTCCTCAGAGAACCCATGACAACACAATAGAGGGCAAGAAAACCTGAACCGGGGGAAACGGTACCTGCAACACAGACACAGTTAATGAAATGCAGATGAATATGCAAAATAATGCAAAATGCAATCATGCAGCAGGAGATCAGGACGACTGTGTTGTTGAAGTGATGAAGGTGAAGATCTTGTATCAACAAAACCACAATACTGCTCTGTCAAGAACAACCCTATCTCAGACCATAAATCTGCTCTGTCAAGAATAATCATATATCTGATGATGAGACTCTCTGATATCAGACCATAAACATGCTCTGTCAAGAACAATCATATATCTGATGATGAGAACCTCTGACACAGGACCATAATTCTGCACTGTCAAGAACAAATACATCTCTGAAGATAAGGACCTCTAATGCAGGACCATAACTCTGCTCTGTCAAGAACACATATTCATCTGATGATGAGAACCTCTGATACTAACAAAACTTATTCACTATCAAGAAAACCAGGTAGTCTGAAGGCTAAGGTGTCCTGCAACAAACCCAGCCCTGCCCACAAGTATGGACCTAAACTGACACAAGTTCGGCATCCTATGCAATCATCAGCGTCACAGACATTCAAGAGGGGTGATACGCTATCCAGAAGGTGTGGCATCACCATCTCCTGAAGCGGCCTCACTCAGCTGAATTCCAAATGATCGGTCCCCAGAGTCGACAATCCTCCAAACCAACAACTCCTCAGGCCCAAAGGGCCGGAAAAGAAGTCAACCGGGAGAACCTCGCCTGAGCGTGGATTTCATGAGACACTAGTGCCTGCAAAGCAAGCACGCGCCCACTAATTTCCACAACTAATGCTAGGTACACTCAAGCATGGGTCTGGCTTCTCACTCATCAGAATGCCCCTCCCACAACAGCACAGATAATCATATCATACTAAAAATAAAGTGCGGGAAATAGAATGCGATAAATAAACACAACCCAACAGGTAATCATACAAGCGCTAGAATTGACTCTCGCGGGTGATGTTGGATCCCCAAACTGACTCGCATACGGGACGTTGGATCCCAGGAAACTATCAAGTCCCCAGCAGAGTCGCCAGCTGTCGCTACCGCGAAAATAAGGTGCCGGCAAAACAGAAGAGTCGCCACCTTTCGTTATTTATCCCCCAGAACGGGAAAGGAAACGATTGGGAAAACCTGACAAAAAGGTATAAGACAAGGTCATCGCAACCATTGTCTGGGTTCGGGAGTCGGTTACGCAAGGGGAAGGTATTAGCACCCCTCACGTCCATCGTACTCGATGGGATCCACGCTTGTTGTGTTTATCTGATGGGTTATTTTAACTATCTACCTATCAAGGCTGGCTTGAAAAGAAAAGAAAATGACTCGGCAAAGCATCACACTTTATGCCTACGTATTCTCATCAGAGAATGAGAAATCAGAATCAACGTAGTTCGCCTAACTACAGGTGATGGGGGAAGGTGGCTCGGCAATACGTCAGTATTGTGCCTACGTACTCTCAACAGGTATGAGAGATCAGAGCTTATGTAGTTCAGGGTAATACGGATTACGGGGATTCAGATTCATCTGTTTTTTCGAGTAGGGTTAACAGAAAATTCCAGCAGTTTGGCGTACCAGCTCGACCCTTGGAGACTTAAGCGTTACCGTTTGCGGTAGAACTGGGAGTTAACAACACTCTTTTCTTCAGAAAAGCTTCCCTTGAATTATGGGCCCACGGGGAAACAGTTTGAAGTTTGTTTTCTGTCTTTTACGGAAGAACTGTTTTTTATGGTGTTTGTAACTAGTATCGCACTAGAGACTATGACCTGAGAGTGAATGTGTCGCATGTCACCTAAAGGGTGCCATACTAAACATCCAGACTGTTGAAAAGAAACTCTCCAACAATCCTTTCCCAGATAGCTTAAGGCTCGTAACGTACGACGTCAGTTAACCTTTATTAATGTATTTTAATTTTTTTTGAGATGAGAAGAGAGAACGAACAGGTTCAACTAAGGGGAGACTATCAAGTCCTAATGTTGTCATGCCAAGGATTCATCCTATGGTTGAGGTCTGAAACAGGGAGCTCCTAGAAGTTATCATGCATAGGTTTCAACCTAAAGTTCTATCATCACTTCCTTATCAAAGGAAGTGAGATTCCAAAGGGATCATGTCAATGATAAACAGAAACAGATAAAGCATCAGCTTAAACAGTAAACAGTAAACGACGGTAAAATGCATGCAATGCAAGTGAGGGAGGAAATGTGTGTGGGGCATCAGCCCCCACAAGCTCATCTCAACCTCAAGCCAAATATGAATCACTGTAATCATACAGAAGAATAACATGCTATCAAGCCAATCACAAACCACATAGGCAAGGGAGCTGGGCTCTACCGAATACCCGCAAGCAAAGCCACACAGTAAAAATACAAGCAGATGGAGCAACTCAACCTCTAGTGCAATCATGCTCCTAGCTTAAGTCAATCTAAATATGAACTTATTCTAATGCATCAAGCAAATCAAACAAGTCACATCAATACAGTTGCACAGAAAGAAAAACAGACATCTCCTATCAAGGTGGGGATTGGATTCCCTGATGCAAAGATGTGGAAAGCGTCGAAGTCTACAATGTCGGGCATATTGGGGAACAGAATGATGCCATATATGCACAGAGCAAGGATGGCGTTGAACACGATCCAACATCCGTCTTTGGAGCACTGTTGGGCCTTTCCCACTAAGAACTGCAAGGAGAAACCGGGAACCCTGTTCCAACTAGACAAGACCAACTCGGAGGCATCCAGATGAAGTGAAGGAGCTAGACTAGCCAGATTAGGCTCAACATCCATATCAACAAAACGCATCTGACTCTTGATAGGCACACCTAACAAATCAGCATACTCCTCTAGTGTAGGTGCGAGAACAAAATCCGGGAAAGTAAAGCATCTCAAAGGAGGATCGTAGAACTACAGCAAGGCATGCAGCCCATTCAACTCGAACACAGAAGGTTTACGAACCAGGCTGAGCAGTTTCCCATAAGACTTTCTGAATTCACCTCTCACAGAATCATCTGCCAAAGCAATCAAACCAGTCAGGTGAACAACATCAGGAGTGGGGAGCTTGTAAGCCACAGTCTTCCTCATAGGACCCATGACAGCACAATAGAGGGCAAGAAAACCTGAACCGGGGGAAACAATACCTGCAACACAGACACACGTTAATGAAATGCAGATGAATATACAAAACAATGCAAAATGCAATCATGCAGCAGGAGATCAGGACGATTGTGTTGTTGAAGTGATGAAGGTGAAGATCTTGTATCAACAAAACCACAATACTACTCTGTTAAGAACAACCCTATCTCGGACCATAAATCTGCTCTGTCAAGAATAATCATATATCTGATGATGAGACTCTCTGATATTAGACCATAAACCTGCTCTGTCAAGAACAATCATATATCTGATGATGAGAATCTCTGACACAGGACCATAATTCTGCTCTGTCAAGAACAAATACATCTCTGAAGATAAGGACCTCTAATACAGGACCATAACTCTGCTCTGTCAAGAACACATATTCATCTGATGATGAGAACCTCTGATACCAACAAAACTGATTCACTATCAAGAAAACCAGGTAGTCTGAAGGTTAAGGTGTCCTGCAACAAACCCAGCCCTGCTCACAGGTATGGACCTAAACTGACACAAGTTCGGCATCCTATGCGGTCATCAGTGTCACAGACATTCAAGAGGGGTGATACGATACCCAGAAGGTGTGGCATCACCATCTCCTGAAGTGGCCTCACTCAGCTGAGTTCCAAATGATCGGTCCATAGAGTCGACAATCCTCCAAACCAACAACTCCTCAGGCCCAAAGGGCAGGAAAAGAAGTCAACCGGGAGAACCTCGTCTGAGCGTGGATTTCATGAGACACTAGTTCCTGCAAAGCAAGAACGCGCCCACTAATTTCCACAACTAATGCTAGGTACACTCAAGCTTGGGTCTGGCTTCTCACTCATCAGAATGCCCCTCCCACAACAACACAGATAATCATATCATACTAAAAATAAAGTGCAGGAAATAGAATGCGATAAATAAACACAACCCAACAGGTAATCATACAAGCTCTAGGATTGACTCTCACAGGGGACGTTGGATCCTCAAACTGACTCGCATACGAGACGTTGAATCCCAGGAAACTATCAAGTCCCCAGCAGAGTTGCCAGCTGTCGCTACCACGAAAATAAGGTGTCGGCAAAACAGAAGAGTCGCCACCTTTCGTTATTTATCCCCCAGAACGGGAAAGGAAACAATCGGGAAAACCTGATGAAAAGGTATAAGACAAGGTCATCGCAACCATTGTCTGGGTTCGGGAGTCGGTTACACAAGGGGAAGGTATTAGCACCCCTCACGTCCATCGTACTCGATGGGATCGACGCTTGTTGTGTTTATCTGACGGGTTGTTTTAACTATCTACCTATCAAGGCTGGCTTGAAAAGAAAAGAAAATGACTCGGCAAAGCGTCACACTTTATGCCTACGTATTCTCATTAGAGAATGAGAAATCAGAGTCAACGTAGTTCGCCTAACTACGGGTGATGGGGGAAGGTGGCTCGCCAATACGTCAGTATTGTGCCTATGTACTCTCAACAGGTATGAGAGATCAGAGCTTACATAGTTTGGGGTAATACGGATTACGGGGATTCAGATTCATCTGTTTTTTCGAGTAGGGTTAACAGACAATTCCAGCAGTTTGGCGTACGCAGCTCGACCCTTGGAGACTTAAGCGTTACCGTTTGCGGTAGAACTGGGAGTTAACGACACTCTTTTCTTCAGAAAAGCTTCCTTTGAATTATGGGCCCACGGGGCAAACAGTTTGAAGTTTGTTTTCTGTCTTTTATGGAAGAACTATTTTTTATGGTGTTTGTAACTAGTATCGCACTAGAGACTATGACCTGAGAGTGAATGTGTCGCATGTCACCCAAAGGGTGCCATACTAAACATCCAGACTGTTGAAAAGAAACTCTCCAACAATCCTTTCCCAGATAGCTTAAGGCTCGTAACGTACAACGTCAGTTAACCTTTATTAATGTATTTTAATTTGTTTTCAGATGAGAAGAGAGAACGAACAGGTTCAACTAAGGGGAGACTATCAAGTCCTAATGTTGTCATGCCAAGGATTCATCTTATGGTTGAGGTCTGAAACAGGGAGCTCCTAGAAGTTATCATGCATAGGTTTCAACCTAAAGTTCTATCATCACTTCCTTATCAAAGGAAGTGAGATTCCTAAGGGATCATGTCAATGATAAAAAGAAACAGATAAAGCATCAGCTTAAACAGTAAACAGTAAACGACGGTAAAATGCATGCAATGCAAGTGAGGGAGGAAATGTGTGTGGGGCATTAGCCCCCACAAGCTCATCTCAACTTCAAGCCAAATATGAATCACTGTAATCATACAGAAGAATAACATGCTATCAAGCCAATCACAAACCACATAGGCAAGGGAGCTGGGCTCTACCGAATACCCGCAAGCAAAGCCACACAGTAAAAATACAAGCAGATGGAGCAACTCAACCTCTAGTGAAATCATGCTCCTAGCTTAAGTCAATCTAAATATGAACTTATTCTAATGCATCAAGCAAATCAAACAAGTCACATCAACACAGTTGCACAAAAAGAAAAACAGACATCTCCTATCAAGGTGGGGACTGGATTCCCTGATGCAAAGATGTGGAAAGCGTCAAAGTCTACAATGTCGGGCATATTGGGGAACAGAATGATGCCATATATGCACAGAGCAAGGATGGCGTTGAACACGATCCAACATCCGTCTTTGGCACACTGTTGGGCCTTTCCCACTAAGAACTGCAAGGAGAAACCGGGAACCCTGTTCCAACTAGACAAGACCAACTCGGAGGCATCCAGATGAAGTGAAGGAGCTCGACTAGCCAGATTAGGCTCAGCATCCATATCAACAAAAGGCATCTGACTCTTGATAGGCACACCTAACAAATCAGCATACTCCTCTAGTGTAGGTGCGAGAACAAAATCCGGGAAAGTAAAGCATCTCAAAGGAGGATCGTAGAACTGCAACAAGGCGTGCAGCCCATTCAACTCGAACACAGAAGGTTTACGAACCAGGCTGAGAAGTTTCCCATAAGACTTTCTGAATTCACCTCTCACAGAATCATCTGCCAAAGCAATCAAACCAGTCAACTGAACAACATCTGGAGTGGGGAGCTTGTAAGCCACAGTCTTCCTCAGAGGACCCATGACAGCACAATAGAGGGCAAGAAAACCTGAACCGGGGGAAACAGTACCTGCAACACAGACACACGTTAATGAAATGCAGATGAATATACAAAACAATGCAAAATGCAATCATGCAGCAGGAGATCAGGACGACTGTGTCGTTGAAGTGATGAAGGTGAAGATCTTGTATCAACAAAACCACAATACTACTCTGTCAAGAACAACCCTATCTCAGACCATGAATCTGCTCTGTCAAGAATAATCATATATCTGATGATGAGACTCTCTGATATCAGACCATAAACCTGCTCTGTCAAGAACAATCATATATCTGATGATGAGAATCTCTGACACAGGACCATAATTCTGCTCTGTCAAGAACAAATACATCTCTGAAGATAAGGACCTCTAATACAGGACCATAACTCTGCTCTGTCAAGAACACATATTCATCTGATGATGAGAACCTCTGATACCAACAAAACTGATTCACTATCAAGAAAACCAAGTAGTCTGAAGGTTACGGTGTCCTGCAACAAACCCAGCCCTGCTCACAAGTATGGACCTAAACTGACACAAGTTCGGCATCCTATGCAATCATCAGCGTCACAGACATTCAAGAGGGGTGATACGCTACCCAGAAGGTGTGGCATAACCATCTCCTGAAGCGGCCTCACTCAGCTGAATTCCAAATGATCGGTCCCTAGAGTCGACAATCCTCCAAACCAACAACTCCTCAGGCCCAAAGGGCAGGAAAAGAAGTCAACTGGGAGAACCTCGTCTGAGCGTGGATTTCATGAGACACTAGTTCCTGCAAAGCAAGAACGCCCCCACTAATTTCCACAACTAATGCTAGGTACACTCAAGCCTGGGTCTGGCTTCTCACTCATCAGAATGCCCCTCCCACAACAGCACAGATAATCATATCATACTAAAAATAAAGTGCAGGAAATAGAATGCGATAAATAAACACAACCCAACAGGTAATCATACAAGCTCTAGGATTGACTCTCACAGGGGACGTTGGATCCTCAAACTGACTCGCATACGGGATGTTGAATCCCAGGAAACTATCAAGTCCCCAGCAGAGTCGCCAGCTGTCGCTACCGCGAAAATAAGGTGCCGGCAAAACAGAAGAGTTGCCACCTTTCGTTATTTATCCCCCAGAACGGGAAAGGAAACGATCGGGAAAACCTGACGAAAAGGTATAAGACAAGGTCATCGCAACCATTGTCTGGGTTCGGGAGTCGGTTACACAAGGGGAAGGTATTAGCACCCCTCACGTCCATCGTACTCGATGGGATCCACGCTTGTTGTGTTTATCTGACGGGTTGTTTTAACTATCTACCTATCAAGGCTGGCTTGAAAAGAAAAGAAAATGACTCGGCAAAGCGTCGCACTTTATGCCTACGTATTCTCATCAGAGAATGAGAAATCAGAGTCAACGTAGATCGCCTAACTACGGGTGATGGGGGAAGGTGGCTCGCCAATACGTCAGTATTGTGCCTATGTACTCTCAACAGGTATGAGAGATCAGAGCTTACATAGTTCGGGGTAATACGGATTACGGGGATTCAGATTCATCTGTTTTTTCGAGTAGGGTTAACAGACAATTCCAGCAGTTTGGCGTACGCAGCTCGACCCTTGGAGACTTAAGCGTTACCGTTTGCGGTAGAACTGGGAGTTAACGACACTCTTTTCTTCAGAAAAGCTTCCCTTGAATTATGGGCCCACGGGGCAAACAGTTTGAAGTTTGTTTTCTGTCTTTTACGGAAGAACTATTTTTTATGGTGTTTGTAACTAGTATCGCACTAGAGACTATGACCTGAGAGTGAATGTGTCGCATGTCACCCAAAGGGTGCCATACTAAACATCCAGACTGTTGAAAAGAAACTCTCCAACAATCCTTTCCCAGATAGCTTAAGGCTCGTAACGTACGATGTCAGTTAACCTTTATTAATGTATTTTAATTTGTTTTGAGATGAGAAGAGAGAACAAACAGGTTCAACTAAGGGGAGACTATCAAGTCCTAATGTTGTCATGCCAAGGATTCATCCTATGGTTGAGGTCTGAAACAGGGAGCTCCTAGAAGTTATCATGCATAGGTTTCAACCTAAAGTTCTATCATCACTTCCTTATCAAAGGAAGTGAGATTCCTAAGGGATCATGTCAATGATAAACAAGAACAGATAAAGCATCAGCTTAAACAGTAAACAATAAACGACGGTAAAATGCATGCAATGCAAGTGAGGGAGGAAATGTGTGTGGGGCATCAGCCCCCACAAGCTCATCTCAACCTCAAGCCAAATATGAATCACTGTAATCATACAGAAGAATAACATGCTATCAAGCCAATCACAAACCACATAGGCAAGGGAGCTGGGCTCTACCAAATACCCGCAAGCAAAGCCACACAGTAAAAATACAAGCAGATGGAGCAACTCAACCTCTAGTGCAATCATGCTCCTAGCTTAAGTCAATCTAAATATGAACTTATTCTAATGCATCAAGCAAATCAAACAAGTCACATCAATACAGTTGCACAAAAAGAAAACAGATCAACCACTCCCACAACTAAGCTCTCCTCTGACAGCAGTTCAGTCATCAGTCTGCAACTGCTCTTCAAGTCTTTCATCTTCAATAGCAAGTATCAACTTGCTTCTCTGAGCTTCCAACACATCAACATAAGTATCAACTTATCCCTCTTCTTCAACTTCAAGCTTCAGCTCTTCAGTAAACTCCACCTTCAGGCCTCAATGCATTAGAATCACAAGTATCAACTGGCTTTCCAACCTCAAGCTTCAGCTTCTTCATTCAATCTCCAATGGATTCCTCTCACATTTATCAACTTATTCTTCATCTTCTTCAAGCTTCAGCTCTTTCTTCTTCACAAGTATCAACTTGCTCTTCCTGATCTTCAAGCTTCAGCTTCACTGGAAGTCTTCAGACAAAGGGAAGTAGCAACCTCTAGCATCCTCAATATTCTAACAAGGAACTCTATCCTCTAGCAAGGGAGAAAGATTCATCTAACAAGAGCAGAGTTTGGATGATTGACAGCAGAGTGAAGACCAAAGGTCACCACTAAGCATCATATCATCAGAGAAAGGGACCCTCAAAGGTTCTACCAACTGGTAAAGAGCCACACATCCTACCAAAGGAGGGATGAGCCCTTCACAAGGGGACGTTACATCATAGGGAAGAATGGAAGTGATCAACATCTTCCATGTTTATGAAGGAAAAGAATCTATCTATAAGCTCTGCCTACAAACCCTAATCTTAACACCTAATCAACACTACACCAAAAGAAGGGAAGATCTTCACACCCAGACTTCTTCAAGCATTCCATTGCATCCTCAGCTTGCCTTCATCTTCAACCAAGGGTAAAAACACCACAAGCTTACTCTAAGGGGACCTAAGGGGTTAATCTATTCAAATTAGTGCATTAGAATCATCTAAAGTTAGCACCTAAACTAAAATCAAACTAAAATAGTAAACCACATTATAAATTTCTACAAAAATTCCTAAGGGACCCTAATTCAATCATGAATCTACCATATTAATTCTAGGGGTTGAATCATCAACCAAGTTCTAGAAATAAAACCTAAATCATAAGGTACTAACCATAAACCCTAAAAATGGAGCTCCTAAAGTTCAACTTAAAACTACTATCTATATTCATCACAAAAATGTGAGAAAAATCTAAGGGGAACATGCATATCTATGCTAACTACACACAAAAAAACAAGGCAAGAATAATCACCAAATGCTCAAACCAAATTCATCAAAACAAGGTATCAACCATGGTTACTTTAATATCAATTAAAATTCAACAAATGCAAATAAAATCAAAAATGCATGAAATATTAATATTTTCTTATCTAAAAGAATATAGATTCAATCATGAATCAATGGAAAAAAGAATGGAATTAATTGGGTTAGTCTTCAATTTTTTATGAATTATTTACTAAGTCACATGAAAATGAAGAAAATAAAGAAAATAAAAAAAATGGAGAATATGTCCAGAGGGTGTGATCAGCAAACAATTCCCACTAGCTTCGCTTGGGCCCTTAATCTTAGGGGTGCACATAGCAACTGGGCGCTAGGCCCATCTGAGTTTCAACTCAGTCACAAAAAAAATAAAACCAGGGGAGGGTGCATTGAGTAAGGATTTCATGTTGTAAATCTCATTGTGGGCTTGGAGATGGGGTGCGCAGAGCAGGAAAACACTAAGGCCCAATGCTCCATTCTTCCCAAACTGAAACAAAAGAAAAGATGCACACCAAGTTTCGAACTCACGCTCCCTTGGGTGTATGTCTCTCATCACAAAGTCTGAACTCCCATAAGTGAAACGCAGTGTTGAGGGGGGGGGGGGTACGTGGCGCCACACATGCGCTTGGATCACCAGACCAAGTCAAAATTTCCACGCAGATGAAAGGTGAAGATTTCATCTTCTTCATTTTAAACTCTATAAGTCCCCAACCTGCGCGCGCGAACCGTCCGTCGATGGTGGCTTCTCCGGTCACCATCAAGCAACCCTAACTCCCTCTACAGACCACCATTGGACATGATTTCTGAATGAAAGTTGTTCTAAATCTCACCAGGATCCCAACCATACCACTAGTTCATGCTAAAAACGCAGGGTTCGTAAAAACACAATCTCAACCGAAAATGGCATAAACCCTAAATTGTCTCTAATCTTCAAATCAATTATCCAGAATCCATCTATATCCTAAGGGGAACTTAACCACATGCTTCTAATTGATTAAAAGTGCGTAATCAGTGAGAAATTTCAAGAAGTTAGAACCTACCTTGAAGCTTGAATTGCAGTGGTTACACGCCTCAATTCTCTTCCAAACCTTGCAGAATTCTTCAAGAATTAATGGTGAACGATTCTTGGTGCTCAATTCCTGCTGAAACCCCTTGATTCTCCAGAACGAGTTTTCACTTTCAAGCTTTTTTCTTCACTTTACACCAATGGCTTCTCAACAGAATTTTGCACTAGAACCTTCCTAGCATGATCCAAAACCTATTTATGATATGTTATGATGGATTATAAGCCCAAACTAGGCCCAATTATGGATTTTGGATCTTCACTTTTCCTTCCAAATTTCAATATGTATATGTGCCTTCAAGCCTTGGTCATGCTCTCCAATCCTTCCAAACTATTCACTTAAGCATTAAGGAGTGTAATGAAGTGGTTTTCTCCCTTTGGTTTCAACATATGGAGTGTATAGGATATGTTTCTTACTTGTGAAGTAATCATCCAAATGGCTATGTTATGGACCTCAAATTAAAAATGTGGCAATGCCAATCTTTCTAAAACATCAATTCCATTCAAAATGACCACAAATTTGACTTGAAAACATGTTAATCTCATTTATTTTGAATTTTCTCATTTTAATTCATTAAAATGGCTTTTATGTGAAGTTTCTTCCACCAATGCTTGATATAATCCATATCAATGAACACTTGATGTTTATAAAAGCTAAAAACATCATTTTGAACAACTTTCATGTTGAACAAAAATGCATTTGAGACCTCTAAGTTGGTGAAAATGGCCTATGATCACAAATGACCTAGAATCACCAAATGTCCAAAATACCCTTGACTTGTCAAAGCCATAACTTGAGTTCTACAAATCCTATCAAGGAATTCTAGTACTCTTTAGAAATCTAAGAGGATAAGGAACAACATTCATGTTGACAAAATGTTCATAGGAATCATCCTTCTTGGGCAAAAGTTTCATGCAAGTTGGGTAACTTTCAAGCTCCAAATTCACATTCCTCAGATGACTTGTAACTTGTCAAAACCATAACTTGAGTTCTACAAATCCTATCAAGGACTTCTAGCACTCAAATTAAAGCTAAGATCATGCTCTACAAAAATCATGTTGGGGGTAAGATGAAATGACAATCACATATTGAGCTAAATTGCCTTGAAGATAGGGGTCAAACTAGGGGATTTTACATTGTCAAGCCTTAAAACCCTAGCTTGAAACTTCTCAAACTCTTCAATCATGATGAGTTAACCTTGGAATCATCCTTATAACATCTCAATGTATCAATCCATGATCACATGGTTCTTGGATTAGGTCTCAACCTTCTTCAAATCATCAGCTGACTTAGGGTTGACCCAGTCAAACCCTAGTTGCACCAATAATGGCTGAGGCTTCTTATTCTTGCACAATGACCTGTCTATGCCTCAAAGTGATATTCAACACTTCTCATGAGCTCTTTCAAGACCTCAAGTCTAACTTCATGGCTTTAGAATCATCTGATGACTTCCCACAACTCTCAAGTTAGGAGACACACCCTCTTGGCTTCAATCACCCTCTCTGAGGCTCTTTTAACTTCTCTGACAAGGATATCAACCATTGAACACTTGAATAACCTTCTTAGCTAGCTTCACATTCTTGTGTAGCTCTTGGTTGGTAATCATACCTCTTGATCTCCTGCATACATGTCAATGAAATGCAAATGATAATGCTAATGTGCATGAAATGAAACATAAGCTAGGTAAAGAAATGTTGGGCAAATTTTGGGGTGCAACAGCTAGGAACGGTCCTCCTAGGATAATTGGGGTAATAGAGTCCTCTTTGATGTCCATGATTATGAAGTCGGTTGGGATATAGAATTGGCCTATGCGTACTGGAACGTTTTCCAGTACACCGACGGGATATTTGACCGATCGGTCAGCCAATTGTACAGACATTTTAGTTGGTCTTAGTTCTCCCATATTCAGCTTTTTGCATATAGATAAAGGCATTACACTTATACTGGCTCCTAGATCGCATAGAGCTTTTCCTATAACGAACTTTCCTATGACGCAGGGTATGGAGAAACTACCTGGGTCTTTTAGTTTAGGAGGCATGTTGTTTTGAATGATTGCGCTACATTCGGCAGTGAGTGTCACTGTCTCGTTATCCTCTATTTTCCTTTTATTAGACAAGATTTCTTTGAGAAACTTAGCGTATGACGGCATTTGAGTTATCGCTTCTGTGAACGGGATAGTGATGTTTAGCTGTTTCAGAAGTTCAACAAATTTCTTAAATTGTCCTGAAGTTTTGGAGTTTATTAATCTTTGAGGATAAGGGATAGGTGGTTTATATGGCGCTGGAGGCACATATGAGTTTTCATCTTTGGCGGCCTTTTGCTCGTCACATTCCTTCTTTTCTGTTTCAGACTTCTTCTCGTTTGGTTTATCAGATTTCTGTTGCATTACTAAATCTTCATTCCTAGGATCTGTTGGGCCTTCCAATTCTTTTCCACTTCTCAATATAATAGCCTTTGCGTGACCTTTTGGATTAGGTTCGGGTTGGCCTGGAAATGTTCCAGCTGCGGCAGCTGCAGAGGCTTGTTGTTGAGCCACTTGTGATATCTGCGTTTCGAGCATTTTATTGTGGGTGGCTAAAGCGTCTACTTTTCCGATCGGCTATTTAATCTGCTCGCTAGTGTGTATATTTTGATTCAGGAATTCTTTGTTTGTTTGAGATTGAGTAGCTATGAATTTTTCCATCATCAATTTGAGGTTTGATTTCCTAGGGGCAGTCTGGGCAGCAGTGGCTGGTTTCTGATATCCTGGCGGAGCAGCGGGTGCTTGCAAGGCATTATCGTTCTTGTAGGAAAAGTTTGGGTGGTTCCTCCATCCTGGGTTGTAAGTGTTCGCGTAAGGATTTCCTTGAGCGTAATTTACTTGATCTGGTGGGATTCCGGCCAACAATAGGCACTCGGGCACATTATGAGTGGCGATTCCGCATAACTCGCAGTTTGGAGTTACAGCAGCTACGGTTGCAGTTGGGTTAACGATCAGACCGTCGATTTTCTGTGCTAGAGCATCTACTTTAGCGTTGAACTTTTCAAGGCTGCTGATCTCGTACATCCCACCTTTCGCTGCGGGTTTCTCTGCTGGAGTTCGTTCGCCTCCCCATTGGCAGTGGTTCTGAGACATGTTTTCTATTAGTTGATAAGCTTCGTTGTATGGCTTATCCATAAGTGCACCGCCCGCGGTGACGTCTACCGTTAATCTGGTGCTATATAGGAGCCTGTTGTAGAAAGTATGGATCGTCACCCAGTCTTCTAGACCGTGGTGAGGACATGCTCTCATCATATCTTTGAACCTTTCCCACGCTTCGTAGAGAGATTCAGTATCTTTTTGTCGAAATCCGTTGATTTGAGCTCTAAGCATAGCAGTTTTACTTGGTGGAAAGTATCTCGCTAAGAAAACTTTCTTCAACTGTTCCCACGTCGTAACGGAGTTGGATGGTAAGGATTGTAACCACGTCCAAGCTCTATCTCTAAGAGAGAAATGAAAGAGACGAAGTCTTATTGCGTATGGAGTTACCCCATTTGCCTTTACTGTGTCTGCGTATTGCACAAACTTCGTTAAGTGTTTGTTTGGATCCTCAGTTGCATTTCCTGAGAATTGATTTTGTTGTACAACTGACAGCAATGACGGTTTTAGTTCAAAATCGGTTTGATTGATAGCTGGGGCAGCAATGCTTCTTCGAGGTTCCATCTGAGAGGGTGTAGCGTAGTCCTTCAGCGGTTTGTTCTGAGGTCCTTCAGCCATCTTTGCTTCTTCAACAGGAGGATGAGCTAGAAGATCAGGAATATTGTGTCTTTGTTGATATTCGATGATGCGCCTTCTTAAATGTAAGAAGCGCTCTAGTTCGGCAATTGTAGGTTGTAAGATGCCGCCTTGTGAGCGAGTACATGGCATACAATCGAAGAACGAGTAGAGGGAGAGAGAATTGTTAACCTAGTCTATACTGTGTAATAAAAGATTACACTATTGACTAAACGGGTCCCCGGCAACGGCGCCAAAAACTTGATCGCGACTTTCTATGTCTAACTCAATTAACTGCAAGTGCACAGTCTATCGCGTAGTAATAATAGATATCGATCCCACAGGGACTCGTAATCAAACTAGTATTATCGGGTGTTACTGCGTTTAGCTAGGTTGAAAATGTTTTAGGGGAATAATAACAAAATAAGTGCGTGAACTAAAGCTTTTACTTAAGGTATGAATGCTTGAATCGGTATGTAATATGTTATTTCTTCAGGGATTCTATAGGTTACTGGTGTCTTTAGGTTTTCAAAAATAGTTTAAGAAGAAAATGATGGTTTAAAGACCTTTGTCTCACGATGGTTGTTGACGCTAGTCGCAACTCTAAGGCGGAACGTATGCTGTCGCTATCCCGTTCGGGGTTAAAGTTACTTTTTGAAAACTATTAAGTTCTAATTCCTTTTAAAGCGCTGTCGCTGTTTTTAAAATGAATGCCTAGTGTTTACTATCTGGTCTTAGCCTCAGCTTTCGCTTGTTGGTTCGTACCTTTATGAATTTCCCACTGTCGTGGCAAAACTACTATAAATAATTTCTCGCTGTCGCGACGAAGGTTTATTTAGAAAAATCAATTTAAAAACCGAAGCCATAAATAAGTTTTTGAAAAGGTAGATATACACCGGTTAGTTATTGAATCCCATCAGATTATTTATTACATACCGATTACTTAAGATTTAGCCAGACATGGAATATAAATTAACAACACGTAAATAATGGCAGAAAATAATAATATGCATTACAATAGGAAATAACAATTCAATTTACGATTAGAATAGAAACCTGTAAACAATTTGATTTGGCTTTTGGGAAATCCTCCAAAATGGCAGCATGATTTAGTCTTTATGCCAATTACTCGTACAGAATAGAAATGGGAAGGTAAAACAACAATTGCAAGGAAGGAAAGAAAAAGGAAATAAAACAACGATATAAAAAATGGGAAACTGAATATTGCTCTGAAAGTAAATTGGCAGCACTTCGTTTTTTCAATGCGGCTCCCTTTTTCTGGTACCAGCTACCTCCTTTTATAGATGGGATATTCAACGGTTTATTTCTTCGGGAAGTGGGAATGATATCAGAAAATATAGGAGTTAGTGGTCCACTCCTCTTTGGCATTTTCATCACTTGACAACACGTGCAGAAAACTGCATTTTAACTCCATGACGGTCGTCATGGACCTGTGACGGTCGTCACACGCATGACGGTCGTCATATCAGCAGAACTCGTTTTTGCTGCTTTTTGGCCTGATTTTCACCTGGTTTTCACCTGTAAATGCTTCTTTTCTTTATCTTGCTCCATTTGAGCATGGACTTTGAATACCTGCAAAATACTAGGCAAATAGTATGGAAATATCCAAAATCGGAGTGAAAACGGTCGCCGATTAGTAGAAAAGTACATCATTATATATATATGATTTCACGTTATCACCGTCCAGGGCTTGTTTTCCCAGTAAGTCCAGTTTGCTGGCATGTGCCAACTCTCTGTGGTAGGGTTGTTCTCTCTCCCCGACATAGTGGGTATCTTTTCTCCCTGGCATTTATTTTGCTAGGGTGGTTCTTTTGCATTTGCATTTTGCATTAGCATCCTTCCAAATGCGTAGCATTTCCATTTCATATGGAGCATTACGCCATTTTCAAATATACGCATGTGAAACATAAGTCAGGTTGTTATCTCTGTGTTTCAGGTGTATTCCCCGAAGAATTGATCTTTTTGCCCTTGGTATCCAGACCATGGTAGCTTCCGTTAGCCCTGCAATATCATTGGGTTTCAGCTGATTATGTTGTATTGGGACTCATTTGGTAGTCAGACCTTGAGGAGTATTTGTGATGAATGTCCATGTCCGTCGAGTGTCCAGACTCCGGTCAGTCCCCAGTTGTTGATGATTTTCTCTTTCTGTCGAGTGACCAGACTCCGGTAAAGACAGTTGTGGTATTCAGACCATCAGGATGTCAGATATGGTTTCTTTGTCCGTTTAGTATTCAGATTCCAGTCCATGTCGTCGAGTGTCCATACTCAGGCAAACCTCCGATTACAGAAATGTGTTCCTGTGTCGTCGAGTATCCAGGCTCCGGCAGACTTCATTGATTTCTTTTGTCCGTGCAATATTTAGACTCTGGCAGTTAGAGATGGTATTTTTAAATTCACATGGTATCTAGACCATGGCAGTTTCGTTTAACCCGCGTGGTATCCGGACCCCGGCTTATGTTATTTCCCCCAACGATGTCGTCAGACGTTGATGGGTGATATCTTGGTAAATTTAGATGGTATTCAGACCATAATGAAGGTTTCTTTGTCCGTAGAGTATCCAGAATCCGGTCAACCTTCGTTGAGCATTCAGGCTCCGGGTATTTCGTTGAGCATTCAGGCTCCGGTTTTTTGCGTTGAGCATTCAGGCTCCGATTTCTCCGTAGAGTGGCCAGACTCTGGTTTCTTCGTCGAGCATCCAGGCTCCGACTATTTCGTTGAGTAATCAGGCTCCGGTCAACTTCCTTCGAGTATCCAGGCTCCGGTAGATCCCTAGTGAAGCCGCCAATTCTGTTGAGTATCTAGGCTCCGGTTGTCGCGTTGAGCATCCAGGCTCCGGTTTTTGTTCGTTGAGTGTTCAGACTCCGGTCATTTTCCGATTTGTGAATCCCCTCGTCTATTGAGTACCCAGACTCCAGTCATTTTCACTGAGTATTCATGCTCCGGTTCGCTCATTGAGTACTCTGACTCTAACAATTCGTGTATTGATTCACCTCATTCGTCGAATGTCCAGACTCCGGTCATTACGTCGAGCATCTAGGCTCCGGTTCCTTTCGTTGAGTATCCAGACTTCGGTCATCGCGTTGAGTATTCAGACTCCGGCAAGTTTCGTCGATTCATTCTGTTCATTGAATATCCAGATTCCAACATTTTGAAGTGTTACCCTTCAGTGGATATGGTATCCAGACCATGGTACAGTTTGTGATGGACGTGTTGATCTTGTTATTAATTCCCCCACAGAGTTACTTGGTTAAGTTCCTCTTTGTCCCCGAGCAGAGTTATTTGTTTAAATTTCTCTTGTTTTCCCCGCCAGAGTTGCTTGGTTAAGTTTCTCTCTTCCTCAGCAAAGTATACAGATGTTTATCAGTTCAGCTACTTCCGGAGATTTCTATTCCCAATCAGAGTTTGCAGTTTATTTATGCGGGTGGCAAATTTTCGGGTTCTTTGATATTCAATCGTCTTTTACCTTGATTGTTTGAAAGCCGATGCTCTCATCCCTTCAGGTTCAAGTCGATTGAATAGGGGCAGTTGTAGCACCCCAAAATTTGCCTTTCGTTTTAACCTTAACTGCCTTTTGTTTCTTTGCATTTTGCATTTTTTCGCATATCATAGCATTTGCTCTCGAGGCATGGGGTCAAGGCATTCCTGTGGCTCAGGTTCATTTCGGTGCAAAAGACTGAACAACGAACAGCGAGCATCAGAGGCTCAGGCATTTATTTTTCCCAACGGTCATGCGGCCGATTTTATTTTATTTTACAAGAGAAACAGCAGTTCAGAAAGCAGCACTCAGGCTCATGTCAAGCAATTTTACAGTGATAATGTTTAAGAACGAGATTCAGAAGCTTAACAGAGCTCCAAGCAGTTGAAGTAGGGCAAATGGACAGATTTCCCTCCAAAAGGCGCCAAATTCAAAATTTTGAAGGTGTTAATCAGTTAACCTATATGGTTAATCGATTAACCAAAGAGAAATCAGGCCAGATTTGAAATTTTAAAGGTGTTAATCGGTTAACGTATATGGTTAACCGATTAACCAATGTAATTTTTGCCTCTGTACGTGATTTTTCAATGCAGAGCCATTTGGGGTCCAATTTTGATCACTTAAATTCAAATTTGTCACTTGGGAAGGATCTAGAATCATTTCATAATTTCATTTCCCTCCAAACTCCCATTCCTCATTCCCTACCAAATTTTCCAACCCATATTCCAAACCTTGCATTGGATCCAAACCTAAGTGATATTTAAGTGGTTCACTCGAAACCTCACCATCTAATCTCTCATAATCCAATTTATTTTTCAGAATTCACTCTTGAGCTCTCAATTTTCTCTCAAAATTCTCCATTTCCAAAACCTTCATTCAAAGCTCTTTTCCATTGAATTCATTGATTCTTCATTGGAATCAATGAATTCTTGAGCTAAAACCTCTTGCCATCATCATCATTGAATCAATTTCCTTCTTCAATTTTTGTGCAAGCTTGGATCTAAATCTGGAGCTGGATCTAGAAGTGATTATTTAAAGCATTTTAACTCAAATTTGGTGGATCTTCATACATACAACAACAATTGGCTTGGATCTTAAAGTTTTCCGGATTTCTAGCATTTGATCTACTCAATTACAGCAAGATCAACACTAACCGAAGCAAATCTCCACTTCAAAGGTTGGAAATTCTAGATCCATAGCATTTTTGAGCTTATTTTCATTTTCGTGATGATTTTCATATTCGATTGAATTTTGGTGGATTTGAATTGTGATTGTGCTGTGTAGACATGTTTGCATGTCTATTAGTTTTCTGTTTGCAGGTGTAATTTCGTTCTTATTTTATAAGCTGATCTTTTGGATTATTTGATTAATTGATTTTGTGCTGAAAGTGCTTTTCTGCTGCTGTTTTTGGCCTCTGTTACAGTGTTAATCGGTTAACGCATATGGTTAACCGATTAACCATTTCAAACTTTTAAAATTTTCAAACGTTAACAGTGTTAATCGGTTAACGCATATGGTTAACCAATTAACCTGTTCAAAATTCCAGATTTCTCAAACTTTTTAAGGTGTTAATCGATTAACCCCAGGGGTTAACCAATTAACACTGTAACAGTGGGCCTGTTTTGCTATTTTCAAGGTGTTTTCGCATACCTTTCCACTTCGAATCATCATAGATCAGTGTGATGCATTAGGAGTGTGATGTTTGGTATATATGTCGTTGTGCTTGATCGTTTCATCATGATTTTGTCGACTCATTTTGTTCAATTTCCACTTGAATGCATATTTGTATATGTTGTTCAATGTGATGTTCATCCTTGTTTGCTTGAGCGAAGAGCTATGGTCGAGATGCGCTTGTGACGGCTGCTGCCCCACACTTCTTTTCCTCCCATTTTCTTCGATGATTGATGGTTGACGATTGTAGAGGATTATCTTCTCCTGTTACATCTCATCTGCTCATTTTCTTTTTGCATTTGCATGTTCATGTTTACTTGCATCTTTGCATGTGTATTTCATCTTGTGTTTTGCATCTTTGTTTGCTCCAAAGGGGTTGAGATATGCTTGTGGCGGCTGCTGCCCCACACTTTATTCCTCCCTCTTTGCATGTTTTCTTCATGTTTGCATCTTCTCCTTGTGATTGAATTTACTTGGTGCTTTCTTGTGCTTTTTGCCATGATCCCCATAGGGTTCCTAGTCCCTCCGCTTAGGATGGGATTAGGAGAGACATTAGGTGTTCAATCCAAGCATGCTAACATTAGGGTAGATGTTCCCCCTTTTTATTCAAACCTTAGGACCACTTTGCATGACAAAATTAGGGCCGAGTTTCCCTTAGACCTTCTGTGCGTCTCTCTTCTCATCTCAAACAATTCTAATTCATCTAATAAAGGCAATAAACGTTACGCGCTACGAGCCTTAAGCTACATGGTGAATGATGAGTGAAGGGCCTCCTCTCGCTTATCTAGAGTGTTTAGTGTACGTCCCGTTTGGGGGCGATACACAATGCATTCGCCTCCATGTCATAGTATTTAGTGCAACGTGAATCACAAACCGAATTAATTCACTTCACTAAAAAACACAAACAAATTTCAAACCCTTTTCCTTCGGGATTAATCGAAAACTTTTTTTCCAGAAAAGAGTGTGGTTAAGCTTCGGTTCTACCACAAACAGGCTTTGTCTCTAACTGCTGGAACGGATGTTTAACCCTACTCGATTAAAACACTTAATCAACCTGTGGTTTCGTGTCAGCCCGAACTACGTTTGCTCTGATCTTTCATACCAGATGAAAGTACGTAGGCACAAGACGCAATGTCTTGGCGAGCAACCTTCCCCTTTTCCTGTAGTTAGCCGAACTACGTTGACTCTGACTTTCCCATTGCACGAGGGAATACGTAGGCACAGAGCAGCGATGCTCTGCCGAGTCTCTTTTCTTTTCTTTTTATCCTGAAGCTTGTAGCGTAGATAGTTTAAACACACCCTTAGATAGACAACAAGCATGGATCCCGTTGAGTACGACGGACGTGAGGGGTGCTAATACCTTCCCCTTGCGTAACCGACTCCCGAATCCAGGACTTGGTTGTGATGACCTTGTCTTTCCCGTTTTCGTTAGGTTTTTCCGATTGTTTCCTTTCCCTCTCTTTTGGATAAATAACGAAAGGTGGCAACTCTTCTGTTTTTCGCCGGGTGTTTTTCGCAGTTGCGACATCGTGTCCTTTGTCATTAGCAGCTAACGATGGTGTAGGGAATGGGAAATCTGTATATGTGTATATTGCAAATCCTATGTTGTTTTTTCAGTTGTTTTGTGGGCATTGTGGTTTTAGTAGCAGCAACATGTGATGATGCTTGATGGTGGGGTCCTATTGAGGCCGATGAAAATTGTTGGCTAGTTTTCTATCAAATTTTGTTTTTTTATGGTTGCTTATGTGACTTAGCAATCTCTGTAAAAATGTGTGGATGATGGTCTTAAGGAATGATATGGGCCTATTATTTTTGTAGGATTTTGGGTAATGGACTTGAACCTCGGATAAAAAAATGGATTTAGCATGAATATTAGGAAATATGATTAAAATAAATATGGACTAAATGGTTTAGATTTGGATTAACAAGTTATGAATTAATCTTGAATTTATATATATAAAAAATGGATTAGATTTTGAAATGGGTTAAGAAAGATGGTTAACTGGATTTGTGAAATGGGTACTGAGAAATTAATTAGAAAATATGGTTTTATGGAAGAAAAGGACTAGAATGGATTATGAATAACCAAATGAATCAAAACTTATTCCTGACTGAAATTAGATCAAAACCAACAAATGAACTTCAATGCATAATCATTCCTGACTTGATGAACCTCAAATGAAACTTTCTTCAATTTAATTCATCCTCAACATATTTTTTGGATTTTCGAATAAGGGTTAGTGGATGGATACACAAGTGAAAGTTATACACAGGTAGGACAAATTTGGGGTATGACAGTTGTTGTCACGTGCGGGCTATCCAGAGTATCAAAAGTGTCATGAAGGAAGGTTTTCCTCAAGGTTGGGGAGAAGTAATTGAGGTCAACGCTCGGGAAAAGAACAATTGACAAGGGTTGGGTTACAAACCAACTCTAGATGAAGGATCAGAGATCGAAGACAAGCACCTAAAGACCTTGAAAGAAACCTTTGTGAGCGACGGCATTCAAATAAATGTCATCGAAGAAGACGCCGAAGTAAGCTGTATTCATAACCTGGTATTTCGAGATGAAGTCGTTTTGTGCAATTGGAAGGCCGTTGAAGTTCCCATCATGTTACCACTCTTAGAGTAATATGTTTGTCTTTCTTGTTAGCTTTTTCTTTTTTTTAAATACATGGTCAAGCCGAGGCCAGTGAATCATTTTGTATGGGCCACACTTTTGCAATTAAAGATCAATCGATGAATGTGTGTTTTATTAAACTTCTATTTGTTGTTATTTTTTTTTAAAAGGAAAATGGAAATCTTTTGAAAACCTAAAAAGAATTCATCATCTGCATCTCTTTGTGTGTGTTTGATCATTTAAACTCGTTAACACATGCAGAGAACCTCCATCACCCGCTAAATCTGATGATCATCCAGTTTTTTCTGACTTTGGTTCACCAGTATTCCAAGCTGAAGATGAAAGTGGTGAGGATTTTGAAATTCCTGAAGAACTCATAAAGATGACCGAGTACAAGGATACCTATCTTCAACCTTACAAAGAACAGATCGACATTATCAAGTTGGGCTTTGAAGAAGTGAAAAGAGAGGTCAAGATTAGGGCATCGCTTGGGGCAAAAGTTAAGGATATATTGGTAATGCTTCTCAAAGATTATGCGGATGTGTTTGCTTGGTCCTACCAAGATATGCTTGGGTTGGACACTGATATTGTAGTTCACAAGCTTCCTCTTAAACCTGAGTGTCCTCCATTTAAACAGAAACTTCGAAGATCCAGACCTGACATGGCTCTTAAAATCAGAGATGAGGTTAAAAAGCAGATCGACGCAGGCTTCCTGGCAGTTTCTAAATACCCTGAGTGGGTGGCTAATATTGTACCAGTACCTAAGAAGGATGGAAAATTTAGAATTTGTGTATATTACAGGGATCTTAACAAAGCTAGTCCGAAGGACAATTTCCCTCTGTCGCATATCGACACTTTGGTGGACAATACAACCAACTTTGCAGTATTTTCATTCATGGATGGCTTCTCGGGCTATAATTAGATAAGAATGGACCTAGCTGATATGGAAAAGACAACCTTCATTACACCCTGGGGCATTTATTATTATAAAGTTATGCCTTTTGGTTTGAAAAATGTTGGAGCCACATACTAACGAGCCATGGTGACATTATTTCATGACATGATGCACCAATAAATTGAGGTTTACGTCGATGATATGATTGCCAAGTCTTAGAGCAAAGAAGATCACCTTGATCATTTGCTGAAGCTATTTGAAAGACTCAGGAAGTATCAATTGAGACTAAATCCTGCTAAATGTACCTTCAGAGTCAGATCTGGCAAACTATTCGGCTTCATTGTTAGTTAACATGGAATCGAGGTAGATCCTGACAAGGTGCACGTGCCACCACATCCTTTGAACGTATTATCGTCACCTTGGCCATTCTAAATGTGGGGCATTGATATGCTTGGGGAAATTGAGCCTAAAGCGTCTAATGGTCATTGATTTATCCTAGTCGCCATCGACTATTTCACTATATAGGTGGAAGCTGCCTCCTGTGCGAATGTAACGAAGCAGGTGGTTGCCCGGTTCGTTAAAAAGGAGATTATTTGTCATTACAGAATCCCTAACCAGATCATTACAGATAATGGGACGAATCTAAACAATGAAACAATGAAGGAGCTATATAACAGTTTCAATATTGGACATCACAACTCTTCTCCTTACTGGCCCAAGATGAATGGAGCTGTTGAAGCTGCAAATAAAAACATTAAAAAGATTGTGCAAAAAATGGTAGTAACTTACACAGATTGGCATGAAATGCTACCATTTTCTTTACACGGATACAAAACATTTGTTCGCACTTCAACAGGGGCAAACCCTTTCTCCCTGGTTTACGGGATGGATGCAGTACTACTTATTGAGGTTGAGATACCTTCGTTAAGGGTCTTAATGGAAGCCGAGCTCGAAGAAGCTGAGTGGGTGAAAGGAAGGTTTGATACACTGAATATCATTGACCAGAAAAGGATGATGGCAATGTGCCACAGTCATCTATATCAGGAGAGATTTAAAAGAGCCTTCAACAAAAGAGTCTAGGTCAAAGATTATAAAGAGGGTGAGTTGGTACTCAGGAAGATTCTACCGGTGCAGCGAGACATGTGTGGAAAGCGGATGCCAAACTACGATAGCCCATTTGTTGTGAAGACGGTTTTTTCTGGAGGCTCTCTTATCCTTGCGACGATGGATGGTGAACAACTCCACCATCTCGTGAACTCAGATGCAGTAAGAAAATATTATGCCTAAAAAACTCACTAAGTTGAAAACCTGGAAAGGAAACTTAGGCACACAAAAAAAGCGCATCCTGGAGGATCATAACCTATGAAGGAGATATGGGAAAAAATTCGGGATAAAAGAAAGAAAAGCTCGCTAAGTCGAAAATCTGAAAAGGTGGCTTAGACAAAAATGAGCGTCCCGGTGAATTGAAAACTCGAAAGGGAGATTCAGACAAAGGTTAGGGACAAAAGCATTTCACTGCATCAGGAGTTGTCACTACTGCAGAAGGTCGTCAAAGAGGCTCACTTTCCTCTACTCTCATCAGAGGCAGCGATTCAGACGGACTCTTAGCTAGTTAGGACTGGATTATCGTTGGATTTTGTAACCTTTTCCCATATTGTCATTTTTCCAAATTGTAAATGTTCCATGGGACTTTGCCTTTTGTAAGTCTCCATCTTTGAATGAAATCAGATTTGGACCAATCTTTGTTTATGCTTTATTGGTTGTCCTACCTTTTTGTTATGAAAACACATCACTTATTCGTTAATAATGATTTTTAAAGGCAAAATTTTTTTTGAAACAAAAATTGTTTTGGAGAAAGTTATTAACAAGCAAGTCGTAACTTTGATTGTGACATGACGGTGTAAAATTAGACTCTCTCATAAGGACATAACGGTTGAAACCTTGATACCATCATTTCAGCAATATGAGGTCTATAGAGATTTCTTTCCCCACGTCGCTGCGCTACAAACTTTTGATATCTCTAATTAGTTATTTATTTCTGTTGTATTGAAGTTATGACCTCTCTCTGGCACGTTTGCAAGAACAGGGATCGTTTCCTCTCTAGAGGATTAAGACCATTCACCAGCGCTGGGATTCAGTGTGATTATTTTTTCCTCCGGTGTGATAGATAATTTTCTATCTTTTATTTCCTTCTCCTGCGGAGTCGTTCCGCATTGCATTTACATCACACCTTTAGCATACGCACTTTTCAGCATACCTCTTATTTTGGTTTTTTTGGCTGTGGCCATTGTGATCTAGTTGAAACGATTTTCTTTGTCAAGAATCTTCGGGTGTTCCTTCCCTAGTAGTTACTGGATACCATCTTGAGATCCTTTGGTCGTTACCAAACTCCTTTGCTTCAGACCTATTGTCACGGGCTTACCGTTTGGTTGTTACCTTAACTTTGTCAGTTTATCCGGCTTAGGTATTATTGTGATAAATACTTATATCCCCGGGAAGTCTAGTTGTGACTAGCAATAGGTCGGCCGCTGACCCCTATCTGATACTGCCAATTGGTGGTTACCAAATTTTAGTCGTTACTAATGTTGCAGCTTATCCTTAAGATCTGGTGTTTACCTGAATCTATCCCCTCAGTCGATGTCCCATTTGTTAACCGACTCTGCTGGGACCTAATGTTTACTGGTGTTTTTTAAATCTAATGGTTATTGGTATCGTTGATTTGGTCGTCACCATATTTGCTGAAAGTCCAGTAGTTGCTGGCGTTTTTTCAAATCCAATCGTTATTGGTATCATTGATTTAGTTGTCACCATATCTGCTGAAAGTCCAACAGTTACTAGTGTTGCTTAAAATCCAATTGTTAATGGTATCACTGATTTGGTTGTCACCATATCCTCTTGGAAGTCTAGTAGTTACTGGCATTTCTTAAAATCCAATCATTATTGGTATCAGTAATTTGGTTGTCACCATATCCTCTTGGAAGTCAAGTAGTTACTGACATTTCTTAAAATTCAATTGTTATTGGTATCACTATTTTAGTTGTCACCAATCCCCAAGAAAGTCCAGTAGTTACTGGCATTAATTGAAAACCCATTGTTATTGATAGTGGAATGTTTGGTCGTTACCTATCTCCTCTCGGAAGTCTAGTGGTTACTGGCATTATTAAGTCCAATGGTTATTGGCAATTTCATCTAACTCGTTGTGTTCTTTGATTGTTGGTTGTTACCAACATCTCCCTAGGAAGTCCAGTAGTTACTGGCACTGTTTGAAACCCAATTGTTATTGGAATATGGTTGTAACCTACATGTTTTTCTCCTATAATTCCAGTGTTTACTGACATTAAATGATAATTCCAATTGTTATTGGCATGTAGTTTGGTTGTCACCAATCCATGGGAAAGACCAGTGGTAACTGGCATCTTTTGAAACCCAATGGTCATTGGTAGGTTATTGTTGTCACCCATCCCTTTTGAAAGCCCAATAATAATTGGTAGGGCTTTTTCTGTACTTTTAGGATAGTTGGTCGTGACCAACATCCCTAGATGTCCCCAGCAGGTCTTGGAAGTCTAGTAGTCACTAGCATCCTCGGTGAGCCTAGTCTTGTTTCTAGTCTTTTCCTGAAGATCCTGTTTGAACTCTTCGTTGAAAGGAAAGTCCCCATTTGGTTTGTTCCCCAATAAGGACCGTGTCTCTTGTCTTTTGAATCCCCAGTTGAAGTCCGAGTCTGTTGAATTATGTTCCCTGTGTGGCTTCTTATCCTTGTCTCCCTTGATGCATCTTCCGACTGGATTTGTATTTCCCTAGTGGAGATTTGTCTTCCCCGATAGAGTTTTTGTCCCCTGTCCCCTGTGTGGAGGATCCCCTTGAAGTACCGTCATTAGTCATGTTTGAACTATTTGTTGGTATGCTTTGGATCTCTCCTCAGTGTGTTTGTGTTCCTAGTGAGTGGTTACTTGTTGTTTTGTTCGTCTTTTTTCTTTTGCTCGCGTGTCAGCTTTTTCATGCACTCAAGCATCATAAAGAATCATTCTTATAACTCATTTCATGATTAACATTTTTCCTTTTGCATACTATCGTATCTAAGGGGAACATTTTTGGTTTGCTATATTTAAATACCTTTCACCATGATTCTATGGAGATCGTTATCTCTCATTGCCATCTGGTAAAGATATTTAAATAGGAGAAACTGTCATACCCCAAATTTTGACCCCTAGATTCCATAACCATTCTAGGTGTATCAATCATATGTCATCTAACCCTAACCTCTTTCAAGTTAGTCTTTGTCAAGATGCAGATGAATTAGGGTTTCACACTATTAAAATAAAGAATCCAGTGGACTGGTCAGTCAAGGTTTTGGATTGATCTTCTACATATCAAGTCTTCACATCATCAAGAGGTTCATATCTTACCAAGAACAAGTGCTATTTGAGGTTGTTATCAAGAGAATTAAAGTAGTGTTGTGCAAAACTCTAAGTAGGGTTTCTAGTTGAAAAAGTCAATTGTAGTTTGACTTTTGGTCTAAATGGGTTTCCAAGGCTTGAACCATAGTCCATGATGTTTCTATGACTTATTGAAGTCCCATCAAGAAGTATGAAAGGTTCAAAAAACTCCAGAACACTAAGGATCGATCCTGAAGATTTCAACAGTTCGGTTCGTCTGTCTAGAAAGCCAACTCTTTAACTTTTAGGGTTTTGACCCCCAAATTGAAGCAATCAAGGTTTCCAACATCATGGTATTCCTAAATAGTGATTTCAGTGATGATTTAATCAAGAATTAATGGATAAACTGTGAATCAAGAAATTAGGGTTTATGAAAAACCCTAATTACAAACTTATTTGGAATGGTCATAACTCTCAAACCACACATCCAAATTGAGTGGTCCAAAGCTAGTTAGAAAGCTCTTGAGAAAACCCATAAAAGTTTCTTATATGGTTGATGTCCAAAAATGCATAGATTTTGAGTTATGAGCTCATCAAGATCTGAAGGATTTCCACACATTTTCTTGTTTTTTTTACTTGTAAGTCATGTTTTGCAGCCAACTTCACGAAGCTTTTTGACATAGTTCCCTTTGGAATATGAACTTTGGACAAACATTAACATTGTATATCACATTTGGAGATTTTTAAAAAGTACAAGAGAGTTTTCACAGCAATTGTGGTTAGGGAGAATCGAAGAGAGCAAGTTAGAAATTTTTCATGTCACAAAAACAAGTTCAGCACTTTCATTTTGATGCATAAACCACTCAAACCTCTTCTAATCACTTGTTTAACTCATTTTTTGATGTTTAGGGACTTAATTGATGAGATTAAAATGGATTACCATGAGCAAAAACTAGAGATTAGATTATTTGATTTGTTTATTCAAGCAAGTGGATGCAAGTGGTAAGGAGAGAGAAACTTTTTGCATATTCTACTACACCTCAACTACTGCATCAACTACTCTCTTTCCTTCACTTTATGTCAACTATTTTCAGGATATTGGTGATGTTAAAATACATAGGAAGGTTGCTCATGATCATAAAATAAATTCCAAGTTGGATTTGCTCATTTTTCCTCCAAAAAAGGCAATCTTGGCAAGATGGCACGATTTGCCCATACCTCTCATTCTCCAAGCTTGACTATAAATAGAACACACTCCTAAAATCCAAAATACACCAGAATCAACTAGAAACCAAGTTTAATCTCTCTCATTTCTCTGATCAGCATCTTCTTGCAAGTGGTAGAAGTTGCTTCCTTGTGAAGAAATATCTGCCTTGCAAAAACTCTGCCAGAACTTAATACAACTACCAAACACTTGAACCAACACCTTAAACATGTCACGTAGGATACATTGAAACTGTCCAAACCCTTACATTCACCAGAAAACCTCACATTCCAAAAGTCAACTCTCATGCCTTAAAATTTTGACTTTTCTGCATCTTCATAGACCATAACCAAACCAGCCCCTTTTCAATCATTCTAACACTTCAAACACTCTACATATAAGTTGTTTGAACTGTCCTTGGCACCATAAAAGTTCTGTAACACCATTTCCTAGAGTTTCACTTTGAAGCTTTTGGTGTTTTCTTCCATAAGAAGACATTCTGTCAAGACAATGAGTGATCTTGGAGGAGTTATCATCATTTGAACACCTTATTTGGAACATATTGGAGCTTCTTGGATCATCATCCATCAACTGGTTTTCTTATTTGGTGCATTGACTTGAAAAAGCTACAAGAGGTAAGTGTTCCAACTTGCTACTTTTAAGATCTTGATGAATATTGATGTACACTGATTATGGATATGCTAGATACACTTTATAGGTCATATTTGAACCATTTCTTGATCATAAACTTGGGTATTCATGACTTTCCCTTTGGTTTGGCTTGTTAGCTTACTTTAAGTGTCATTTCAATATGCAACTTATTGATTCTGGTTAGGCATAGATGATTGGTGTTTGTAAACATCATTTATAGGTCATAAGTGATATGTTTGATCATTTAGTTGATGCTAAATTGGTACATTTATGTCTGTTGCTTTGCTCTTTCACAAGCTTGCTATTTTTTCCACTACACATGCCATCTATTGAATTAGCTTGTCTATTTATGTATGATTCTTGTAAGCACTCTATATATGTCTAATATGTTGTGTTTGAATCATTACTTGCTGCTTAGAACATGTACATTGGACTGTCACATTGCTCTTGCACATAACTTATATTTTTAAATTATGCTATCGAGTTTTTCACATGGTGCATGATCTGAGAAAACCACCACCACCATTGGATTCCTTGTGAAAAAATACACAATTTTCTTTTTTATTTCATCCAGTTTGATTAAGTTTTGAGTGAGTTATGACCCTTCTTGCAAAATCTGTCTTGCATTGGTTTTGCTTGCCTTGTTTTTGCCTTGGTTGCGTAGTTTTGTGTCTAGTTTTCAAATGTGCATAACTTCTTTGATTTTTATCATTTTGATGCCACTATTTTTGAACTATGCTCCTTAATATGTCTAATTTCAATTTGTGAATAAATAATTCAAAAATTGTTATTTTTGAAACACTTTGGTCCACTTGAATGACATGGTCCTTTTTAGGGTTTTCTTTGGTTTTCATGAACTTTCTTGACATAGTACTTCATTTTTATTATAAGATTGATCTTGTATGAATAATTTCTGAATGCCCAACATGTTTATATGTTTGAAAAGACTTGGATCATTTGCTTTATCATGATTATACTTGCCTTTGTGAATGCATGAATGTGAAAAGTATGCCTTGAAACTTCTTTGTGAACCATGATATGTTTCTTGATGTTGTAACCTCATGAACATGATCCTTCACCCCCATATTACTTGTTTATGTGTATTTTTAGAACCATAACATGTTTAGGGTTGTTTCTAACCTTGATAGTTACCATTGTGGAGGTAAATCGCCACACATCACACAAGTCTGCAAGACATTGGTTAATGCAGGTTTCGATGATGATAAATTCCCTAGATAGGTTGGTAATTATGAACTCTAGATCTACTAAACCAGATGCAACATATCACCCACCATATCCTTTTATGCTTGTCTTAAAACTTCTAAAATGAATATACTATGTGTAGATAAAATGCAATCATGACCAAAGGCATGAAAGACCTCAAATTGATGGATTTTTGCAGGTTTGCAGGGCATGAGTCGACCATAGGGTCGGCGCATGCATCAGAACAATTCTGCACTAGTCAGCGCACAAGGCAATGAGTCGACCATAGGTGTTGTACCCCAAAATTTGACCAGTCTCCTTGGTTTATGTTTCATTTCATTGCATCAGCATATTGCATAAAACATCACATTGAATAGCATTTTTTTTTATATATTCAAGGCTTGATTATGTGGTTATTACACTTGTTATCAACCCAAGAAAAAAAAATCAGGTTTGCTTTCTGATTCAAGGATCTGGTGGTAAAAAGGGGGACTTTGAGTTCAAGACTGATTTGGTGATGGATTCATTTTAATTTGGGGGGTTTAAATTAGAGATGGATTCACGTTTCGCTCGTCAAGAATAGTTTTGAGTCACCTTTTCTTCAGATAATAAAATTGAGAATAGGGGAGTTTTGATTTTTAACAAGCGGTCAAGATTAATTGTCGCAACATTTTAAGTCAAGAATCAAAATTTCGAATTTGTTATCAAATCACAGCTTTGAGATCAAATATTGTGGGGTGCCGATATTACAAGTTTCTACAAAGCCCGTTCTTTACAAGAATTGTCACAAAATTAGTACAAGAAAAAAACATGCCCATGTCATTAAATCAATACTTGAAAGAAATGCGTGTACAAAATTATGGTCCAATGTTCAAGTCCATCACCAATTACCGAAAGCTCTACAAAATAAAAGAGGGGCCCATCCAACATGATTTAAGCCATTATCAACACATTTTGATTACAAAATTGGCAAATAAAAGAAGGGCACCGACATTTTGGACTTCTTGTACAGGGCAGTCCCACACCAGCACAAATTTACAGCTTTGGTCTTGGGACAAAGATGGATGAGGATTGTACAACAGAAAATACTAGTGACCTTGATAGAAACACCGTGTGGGAGTTGTTGATTCCACTTATGCCTCTACAAGGATAGAACGAACAGAATCATCCTCAGATCCAGCCAAGGATGAAAGCATTTCTAAAAACCAAATACCTTTTAAAGAAAAAGTTCCTGTTATAAAGCGGAATCAGTCTATCGGTAACGTTAAGATCGTAACTTCAGGAAAGGCAAAAACAGGAGATATCCTGGATTCAGGGTCTAATGCTGCAAATAAATCACAGACTTCTGTACCCAGTACAGCTAAGATTGAATTTCCTGTTGTTGAACCTCCATCTGACATAAGAGTAGTTATTGAGAGGATCGTTGAGTTCATCTTAAAAAATGGCAGGCCATTTGAGGCCGTTCTTGCTGAACAGGATCGCGCTCATGGAAGGTTCCCATTTCTTCTGCCTTCTAATCAGTATCATACTTACTATCTGAAAGTTCTTCAAACTGCTGAAGAGTCTAAATTACCAGGTAAGGGCTACCAGAAGTACAATCCAGCTGGTCGGGCAAGAGATAATAACACTGCTGCATATGAAGAAAATGACAATAAATTCAAGATGATTATTGGCAATTTAAAGGATGGTCAAGAGCCAACTCCCAAAGACAGCCAATCTCAAACTACAGTTAACATCCATGCGGCGGCAGCCGCTGCTATTCTTCAGGCAGCTACTAGGGGTATTAAAAGGCCCAATTTAGAAATTTTTAGTAAGACGTCAAGCGGTAATGGTCAAGGCCTTGGAAGTGATGGTAGGAATTTGTCCATCTCTGGGAGTTTGTCGTCATCTCAATGGCAGGGTTTTGTTCCACATTGCAATCTGAACGCAGAGGCTAGTGCTTCTGTTCCAGTTGCCAAGGCTATTGCAGAAAAAGTGGCTATTGCAGCAGCAGGTGAGGCAGACTCCTCTGAAGCACATATGTCTAAAGAGCAAAAGCTTAAAGCAGAGAGATTGAAACGTGCCAAGATGTTTGCAGCCATGATAAAAAGTGGAGCTGGAGCACTTAAAAGTGAACTGCCAAGAGCTTTCTCTGTTGAACCACCAGGCTCTGGGCTTTCAGGTTCAGATGCTGAGATTGGAAATCTTGTGAGTAAAGAAAGGGAAGGAAGTTCCGTTCCATTCAACGCTGATAACTCGGATAAAAGTCATAAGTCTGAAGAAAAGCTATCTGATAATAATTCAGATAGAAGTCACAAGTCTGAGGAAAAACTTGTTGTTGATAATAATATTGAAAGGCGATCAAAAAGAAAGTACCGATCAAGGTCCAGTAGACATGAAGAAACTGCAGAGGAAGGGAGGACTCATGTTGCTCTTGCATTTGAACTTCTCGGCAGCTGGCATAATTTGAAGGGTGCCATAGTTTTGACTGCTCTTCAGATGCTGTGGGAATTCAGTGGATCATTCTCGGCTGGCAGGCCTGGTAAAGGGTTGTGTTCACGGCTGAATCTCCGTGTTCTGAATGAGTATCCACAAATTCATTCAATTTCAGCATACAACAACATTTACGATAATACTGGCATCCAAGTCACAATAGGTTCAGAGTCTGTGTCGAAAGCCATTGATATTACAGATAATGAAATCATCGCAAAATGCTGATTATGAAGTAATCTCAGTAAACCGCCATGTTGATGTTGAACTAAGTCAGCTTGAGGAAAAACCTGCACCTTGAGATTAGTCAACAAACTTGCCAAAACATCCCGAGGTTCACTGACGGATTTATCACCATTGTTAGCACCCTTGACTTGTGACTGGAGATAACTGTCAACAAAAAGAATTTCATAAGCATTTCATCAATAAATAGATTAGCGACATCGTTCACAAAACGGAGGATCAGCATGAGAATACGGCACGGTCAGAGTTAGGCAAAACAATGCAAATTCAAATGACTCCAAGTTTAAGTCACGTTTCACCATAGTGTTTATTTAAATCAGAATTTTGAATATACATTTTGTTCTAATTAGAAAAACAAAACAATGAGAAAATGGGACCACACTTATGTTAGCAAAAATGGCAAAAACACCAGCAGCAGAAGATCCATAGCAGGTTTAAACACAAAAATGGAATAAAGTAAACCATGGCAAAAGACACAGCCATGATGGAGCAGAGGCCTCAGAAATTGTGGCAGAGGGTGTCTGCTAAACCTAATTGGGTTTGGACCTATATATTGGTTACTATTTGTTCAAGAGAAAAAAAAACCCTAATAGAGGCAGCAGCCACCCTCTCACAGTTCATCTTTATCCCTCAAACAGAAAAAACACACAGAAACAAAACGAAAAAAGAGATTGAGGAAGAGAGATTATCTGTTTTCGGCATCCACGGATTGGTGGTATCGGTTCAACGAAAGCTGGGCATCATCCAAACTCCTCGTGAGAATTTGTCGGATTCGCTCCAACTCGGTAAGTATTCTATTAATCTTTCTGTCTTCATAGTCTTGCTTTGAGTCGATTTGTGTTTGTTTCCTGACATTGAGTACAATGAACCATCGCCTTCCATATCACCCTTCTCAACCCCAAACCCTTCATCGCCGGCAAGCCACCACCAACACCTTCATCCATTTCCAACAACTCAAATAAACTTATGAAACAACACCCCTTTCCGAAAAAATCCAGAAAAATAGCAAGCTCGAATCTCCTTCAAAGCTGCCCCTGTTCTTCCGCCATGAACAATAATCTTAAACCTTCAACAACAAACTTCCAAACCTCTTTCGATAGACCCATGTCCACCCACCTTCAACCTTTATCCACTTCACCTTTATCAACCTGTAACATAAAGAAAAATCACAACCAACAACCCAAAAAGGAGTGAGAACAGAACAAGACACGAGAGGAAAGAAATCAAGATCCGTAGAAAAGAAAGAACTCACTTTCTTCTTAAAAACCCATACGACCCATCTCCAAACTTCGAACATTCATCACCTTCCTTCATACACAAACCCAGAAACTCACCTTCATCTACAAACCAACTCGAAAAATCGAAACAGAATGGCGAGTGGAGTTTAACGGTAACGCGTTTTAGAGAATAAAGAATGGAGGGTGAGAGCGGTTCACGGTGCAATGTAAAAGAGAGTGGAAGCATTGAAGAGTAGGGTTATTGTGACATAGCATACCATTGGGTTGGGCTTGGAGTCCGCACAACTTTCATATTCACTGCCACAGTTTTCACACGCCCCTCCCTGTTTTTTTCCTTATTTTTCTTAAATTTGTTTTCGTTTTATTTTTTATATTATATATTATTATTATTATTATGTATAAACGGTTTGTATTTTAGTGTATATATTTATTTTATACATATTTTATTGTAGACTGTATTATGATTATATATTGTGCTTACAACTTTATTTCACTTTACATTAATTTCTAGTTTATATATTTTCAGTATGTTATATTTAGCTTTTATGCTTTCCTTTTTATTATTAGATTTATATTCATTTCTATTTATATTAGAGTTTGGCATACTTAGAGTTTTATTAATTTTCCTTTTAGAAATTATATATATATATATATATATATATATATATATATATATATATATATATATATATATATATATATATATATATATATATATATATATATATATATATATATATATATATATATATATATATATATATATATATATATATTATAAACTTTTTTATTTTATTTAAGTTTTAGAACTTTATTTATTTTAAAATTTCAATTTGTATTTAGAGGTTTATTTTGTATTTTAGAGATAGATTTTACTTCGCATTTGTTATTGGACATTTTGTCCCATTTTCTTCTTTTGGGTCGATGACGAGACCTCCGTAAACCGTTATTAAGTCAAACTGTTGATAAATAACGTTGGATCTGAGACCATCTCTTTTCAGCGCTTTTTCTCCTAAAACCTCGGTCCCGTACCGAGTGTATCCTTGAAAATATTTTTAAAACAAATTCTTTGTATTGGATTAAAAGAGAAGATTGGGTGTAGACCTCTTCCTCTTCGAGTGTTGGGACGCCCACTGTAGTGAGGGTGGTTTCGACACTCGTCTTTCAATACGAAGACGCTTTCGACATTTCCTCATAAAACCTCGGTCCCGTACCGAGCACACTTTCAATAATAAACTAATTTTTCTTTGTATTGAATTAAAAAGAGAGGATTAGGTGTAGACCTTTTCCTCTCCGAATGCTGGGATGCCCACTGTAGTGAGGGTGGTCTTGATATTCGTCTTTCAATACGAAGACGCGACTTTATCCACCATTTCGCTTTCACAACCTCCTTCCACAATTTTCACACCTAAAACCTCGGTCCTGTACCGGGTGCATTTTCAAATCATTTTCATAACAAAAACTTGAATGGTCGTGGAGTGGTTAGGCGTAGGCCTTCTCCTATCCCGAGTGCTGACGTTTACCGTAGGGTTCTCTGTCGCAAAGCACTTACCATTCAAAACCAAAAAACATCTTTAATAAGAGAACGAAGTTCTCTTTGCATTGAATTAAAGAGAGAGGATTGGGTGTAGACCTCTTCTTCTCCGAGCGTAGGGATGCCCACTGTAGTGAGGGTGGTTTCGACGCTCGTCTTTCAATACGAAGGCGCCTCGTTCACCACACCCTTTTATAACAAAAAACTTTGAGATAACGAATTGGGTACTACCCGTAGGGGTTACTATCCGAGGATCTATCTCGCCCCTAAAAAAACAATCCAATCAATCAAACTTGACTTCTTGCCCCGCGTGGCGAAAACTAATCAATTTTTCAAAAAGGATATGTTACGTCCGTTCTACCGCAAACAGGTACGCCTAAGTCTCCAACGAGCGAGCAGCAAAACACCTAAACTGCTAGAATGCGCACGATAGCATCATCCATAAAAAACATCAACAAACCGTAGGCCGAACTACGGCTGCTCTGATTCTTTACTTCGTTTAAGTAAAGATACGTAGGCACAAGGGCCACAATCCTTGCCGAGCATATTTCCCCCATATCTGTAGTTTCCCGAACTACGTCGACTCTGACTTTCTCATATCTGTTGAGAATACGTAGGCCTAGGACCGCGAAGTCCTATCGAGTCCTTTCTTTCCCTCGTCACCCTTTGTTTCCCGTTTCTAAACCTTTCCCTTAACTCTTTTGAAACACACTTCTTATAGCATAATATTTAAGCAGATAAATTCACACATCAACAAACAAAAGGTTCCCATCGAGTACGATGGATGCGAGGGGTGCTAATACCTTCCCCTCGCATAACCGGCTTCCGAACCCGTTCATGGTTGCGAGACCATCTTATCCATTCTTTTCTTAAGGTTTTCTCGATATTTTCCTTTCCCCTCATGGGATAAATAAAGTTCGGTGGCGACTCTTCTGTCCTTTCTTTTCGCCTCCCCGTCGTTGCACGATGCCATTTTTCGAGTAGCGACAGCTGGCGACTCTGCTGGGGAAATCAAGCCGCGCCTATTTTGTTTGTCGCATTTGTGCTTTATTTGTTCTGCTATCTGTTTTATGTTTTTGTTTCTTTCTAACTTGTTGGGTTCATTTGGTTTGGGTTGTGAGGATAAAGCTTTCTGCCCGAGCTTTCAAGTATGCACTAAGTTAGGAGGTGGTTTCTTTCTGATTTGCGAGACTTAGGACTCGTTGAGTTGGATCGAATTCCACCGCTCAGATGAGACCCCGTTGGAATAATTATGTCTTACGTGTAGTCGTAATGACGTTCTTATCTTCAACTTGGGAGTCCGCGATTCTGAGGACCTTTGTAGAACCTTATTCCAAAGGTTACTAAAACATGACGCTGTGTTCATCCTTTTTGAAAGGAGTACCGTCTTACGAGTAGTCGTTATGATGGGAAAGTTTTGAGGGTTAGTGCATAGGACTTTGTTTGAAAAACCTTTTGGAACGCCCTCTCGAACCAGTAGATTGCTCACCCTATGGAAGGATACCTTGTGTTCTTGTCTTGCAGGATTTGTGACGTTGATCTTGTTGTTGTTCCATTGTCATATGCATTCATAAAACATTGCATTACATATCATTTTGCATATCAAGAGACTTAAGAAGCTATGATTATCTCAGGTATTGGTGAACTCAATGGCTGATATAAGGAAGAGAAGCACAAATTCCATAAAGTTTAGGGAACCAAAATTGGAATCAATTCAAGACCTTCTGATTGACGTGCCGAAAGTTATCAAGATCAACTTTCAAGGGGAATACGGGAAATTGCTTGATCTTCTCCACTCCAGAGTTGATACCTGGGCCCTGTATGCTATGGCTCAATTTTATGATGCGCCTCTCCGGTGCTTCACTTTTCAAGACTACCAGTTGGCTCCCACCTTGGAAGAATATTCTCACATTTTGAACATTAAAATTAAGGATCAACCTGTCTATACTGGTTTGGAAGAAGAACCAAAACCTGCTGTCATTGCTCTTGCTCTTCATATGACCAAAGAAGAAGTCAAGAAGGGTCTAACCAGTAAAGGGGGTGTTCAGGGTTTTCCATTGAAGTTTTTGCTAGAAAAGGCCGCTCAATACAAGGTTGATGAAGATTGGGAAAACTTCGGTATAAGTGTTGCTCTAATGATCTATGGGATTGTCCTCTTTCCAAATGTGGACAATTTCATAGACATCACTGCCATCGTTCTCTTCATGCAGAAGAATCCCATCCCTACACTCCTTGCCGATGTCTATCACTCTATTCATTGGAGGAGCGAAAAGAAGGCGGGAACGATCCAATGCTGCTCTCACCTACTGTACAAATGGTATGCTTCTCATTTGCCCAAGAAAGGACCGTTCGTGGAAAACAAGAAGGAATTGAAATGGTCTCAGCGCATCATGTCTCTGGAAGCTAGTGACATTGCTTGGTACTCTCATGAGTACTATGATGTGGAAATCATCTTTAGTTGTGGAGAATTCAGTAATGTACCTTTAATCGGTAGGGCCGGTTGTATTAACTATAACCCAGTCATGGCATTACGTCAGCTGGGCTATGCTATGGAGGGCGAGCCCAAAGCAAAGAAGGTTCAGAGTTTCTTTCTGCTAGCCACATCAGAAGACCCTGCGTTTGTCAAGAAGATTGCTAAGGCTTGGGGCAAGATTCATACAAAGGGAAGGAAGGAGTTAAAAGCAAAGAATTGTGTGGCAAAAGAGCCATACAACCGGTGGTTACTAGCCAGAGTAGCTGAAAGGTCGTTGCCATTTCCCTTAGAACCCTCTATGCGAGAAGCATCTCCTGCTCCCACTCATGTACCCATAGAAGAATATGAAAAACTGAAGCTAATAGTGGAGAGATTGACTAAGGAGAATCAGGACCTTCAGAATGAAGTCCACCAAGCAAAGGTGGAGAATGGTCAGTACAAAAGAAAGGTGGAGTTTGAACAGGATCAAGCAGCTGAAAGTAGCAAGAAGCTAAAATTAGAAACGAATCTGAGGGTCAGGTACCAACAGGGTTACGAAGGGGCTGATGCATCATTAACAACTCTCCGGCAGCGCCTAAAGGACACCAAAGCTTCTTGTGATAGGGCATGGCACTTCTTTGAGATTGCCTCTGCCGAGAAAAAAAGAAGTACGAGAGAATCTTGAAGCTGATATTGGGAATCTTGAGGAACAACTAAGAAGTGCCTTGACCTTAGCGGAAAGTGAACGAAGACTCAAAGAGGAGGCCTTGAGGGGTTCATATGTCACATCTGACATGTGGAATAACAAGTGTCAAGAATTGGAGACCGCCCAAGAGACAGCCCTTCTGTGGAGGAATCGTTTTGAGGCTTTGCAAAGAGATGGTGCGCAGTGGCTCGAGAAAGAGGCTCAGCTCAATGAGTTGCTGGACACCCATGTGGATTCTATTTGTTATTACCAGTCGACTCTGGATGCGTGCCGTGCTAGGTACCACAATTTGGTGGAGCATTGCAACCTTATGATCCGTGATATCCCATGGAGGTTAGAGAGCGCCATTCAAGATTTGGAAGGAAATGATATTCCCCCTTCTGTTCACCACTTTATCCAGCTCTGCGACCAAATGGTTAGGAGGTTCATGTTTGAGACGAAGAAGCTTGAAGAGCGTCTCCAAAAGGAGAAATTCTAGTTTTTAGTACTCTTGATTTTTAGTCATTTAGTGTTTTCCTTGTAATGAGAATTGTTATTCGGCATAGTCAGCAAATGTTTGTATTGAATCTCCCCGAATTAATGAGAATTTGCTTTTGGTTTAATTGTGTTTTCTTTATTATTTGCTCATTCGCAATTCTATAATACCGGTTATAATCATAAGTTTTGAAAGTCTCTTGAACATTTGCATGGACTTGTGCATCATTCTGCATCCCTTGAAACTCGACCTCACACCGCTTGCCATTTCAGAAAGAGATAAAGAGGAAGAGCAAGCTGACTTCTCGACACTCTTACAACACGCGAAGAAATCAACAGAGGATTATGGAACAGGTTCAGGCTGAGCTTACGGAGTTTCGTGAGAAGATGGCGCAATTCATGGAGATGATGCAGGGGGTGGCCAATGGACAGGACCAGTTAAGGACATTGGTTCAACCTTTAATAGCTCAAGTGGATGGAAGTGGCGTTTTACACGGTGGGGCTGCCGCTGTTCCCCCTCCTGTTAATGGTGGAACCTCGCAAATCAACGGTGGCCCAACTATAGTCAACCTTCCGGGCGGAAGAGAACAAGCTGGAATCCCCATCCCAGTTGTGGCGGGCGCCATACCTACTAGCGTGAATCCTCAATGGGACCAAGATGAACAGGATGATATCTTCTCCATGAGGGACCTTGGGGGAGGGCTACGATCCAACACCAATAGAAGGTTTGATGAAATAGAAGAAAAAGTGAAAAGCATTCTGGAGAATCAAAATACTATGGGGCTTGACATGTCCAATCTGGGATTGATTCCGGGACTTAAGATTCCTCCAAAGTTCAAAGTACCGGACTTCGATAAGTACAAAGGAACAACATGTCCAAAGGTGCATATCCGCTCCTATTTTCGAAGAATGTCGGCATACTCTGATGATGAAAAATTGCTTATGCACTTTTTCCAAGACAGTCTGTCCGGGCCTTTCTTGGAATGGTACATGGGTTTGGAACCTGTCAACATCCGAAGCTGGAAAAATTTGGCAGAGGCTTTTGTCCAACACTACCAATACAACAGTGACTTGGCACCAAATCGAGTGCAGCTGCAAAATTTGTCCCAAAGGAGTAATGAGTGTTTTAAAGAATACGCTCAAAGGTGGCGGGAGCTTGCCGCTAGAGTTCAACCTCCCATGGTGGAAAGAGAACTAATTGATCTATTCGGGGGAACATTGCCTGGAATCTACTACGAGAAGTTGGTGAGTAGCATGTCGGGAAGCTTCTCAGATTTGATCATCACCGGCGAAAGGGTCGAGAGCGGCATAAAGTTGGGGAAAATTCAAGCAGGAGAAGGAACTTCTTTGGGAGGTGGAAGAAAGAACTTTGGAGCTAAGAAAAGAGAAAGTGAGGCAAACGCAGTATCAAGTTTCAAGAATCGGAATTGGAATCGGAATCAGAATCAATATCAGCAACAACCCTACTATCATCAATCATCACAGGTAGCTAGTATTGCCATCCCGGCAACATTACCTCAACAACAACAACCACTTCAGCAACAATTACCTCAACAGCAACAGCCACGCCTGCAGCAGCAGCAGCAGCAGCAACCTCAACAGCGAAATTTTGCTCCAAGACAATACCCAGACCGAAGAAGGGTGGTGGATAGGCACTTTGACACCCCAACAATGCCTTACTCTCAGTTACTACAACACTTACTGCAATTAGAGTTGGTCCAGAAAAGGACGTTGGCACCTCTAATTGGCCAGCCCCCTCCCGGGTATGACGCCAACGCTAGGTGCGATTTCCACTATGGCGCTCCTGGTCACCATATTGACAATTGTAAAGCTTTTAAGCACAAGGTGCAAGACCTCGTTGACAACAAGATTATCAACTTTAACCACGATGCGCCCAACGTCGTTCAAAATCCTATGCCGAAACATGGGGCAGGTGGAGTGAATGCTGTGGTTGAAGGAGAAAATTTAAACTTGGTATATGACGTCAAAGAGCTAAAGACTTCTTTGAGTTTTGTGAAAAGCAAGCTGTTAGGAGGTGGGGTGTTTCCTGGATGTGAAAAGGACTGTGAAGAATGTGCTGCCCATCCTGAAGGGTGTGAGAATTTGAAGAATCACATACAGCGCATGATGAATGAAGGTGTTCTACAATTTGATAAGATCTGTGAGAAGGATGAAAAATTAAACGATGAAGAAGAGGATGAGATGGCCACCATCTCTATCCCTTTCAAGTCAATTACTATCTCTGCGCCTCTGGTGCGACCTACCATTATATTCACCAAGGCGGGACCTGTGCCTTATGAGAACTCCAAAGCCATTCCTTGGAACTATGGAGCAGAATGCTATTACAACGGACAGAAACAGGAGTTGGAGAATTCGCCTTTTGATTCGGTCGACAATTTGGTAGGGGCTGGAGGAATGACTCGGAGTGGGAGAATATTTGTGCCTCCCGAAGTAAACGCAGAAAGGGCTGATAAAGGTAAAGGGAAATTTGTAGTAGAAGAAAGCTCTCAGGCTAGAGAAAAGGAGGCCGCGCTGAAGGACACCGAGGAGTTCATGCGCATGATAAGGAAGAGTGATTATAAGATTGTGGATCATCTCCAACAAACACCTTCAAAGATTTCCATCTTATCGTTGCTGTTATGTTCTGAGGCTCACAGAAGTGCTTTACTCAAGGTTCTTGATAACGCTTATGTATCACAAGAAATATCTGTGAACCAGTTGGAGGGAGTGATGGCCCATGTTAATGCAGGAAATGGGTTGGGATTTACGGATTTTGATTTAACACCAAAGGGGAGGAATCACAATTCGGCACTGCACATTTCCGTCGAATGTAAAGGAGTTGTTTTGTCTCATGTATTGGTAGACACTGGGTCATCATTAAATGTGTTACCCAAGAAAGCCCTCATGAAACTGGATATTCGAGGAGTAGTGTGTACTCCAAGCAGCTTAGTGGTTAGAGCCTTTGATGGGACAAGGAGGTCAGTACTTGGGGAACTGACTTTGCCAATTCAAGTTGGTCCGGAGGTTTTTGATACAGTGTTTTATGTAATGGATATCATCCCGGCTTATAGTTGTCTTTTGGGGCGACCATGGATACACTCAGCAGGAGCTGTGACATCAACCTTGCACCAGAAATTGAAGTACATGGTGGACGGTAGCATTGTGACTGTCTGCGGTGAGGAGGATATCATGGTAAGCCATCTATCTTCATTCAAATATGTGGAGGTTGATGGTGAAATTCACGAAACCTTGTGCCAAGCTTTCGAAACAATTCAAATCAAGGAGAAGGCACCTGTGGAAGAAAAGGCGCCAGAAGTTTCTATGACGTCTTACAAGGATGCTCAAGCCATAGTGAAGTCTGGATCAGCACCAGGATGGGGGCAGGTGGTAAACGTCCCAAACAAGCAGGATAAGTTCGGACTAGGGTACAGCCCGTATGCTTCATCTTCACAGAGCGCTCCTCGCTACAAAGGTCCTGTTCAGTTTACTAGCAGTGGGGTCATCTTCGATCGTATCAACGCCATATCAGATGGGGAAGGAGATAGCGACTGTGATATGGATACATGGATCCAGCCATGCGTCCCCGGCCAAGGGTTGAAGAATTGGAGCATGGAAAAAGTCGTCACAGTGACATATGAAGAGTAATTGTTTTGTTTTGATTAATGTATTTCCATATGCTCTGCCCAAGGCATAATGGACTTTATTTGTAGGGCCATATCTTTTATGCATGTGAACAATCTTTTATTATCAATTGAAAGTCGTCTTTTTCATTCAAAATTTTGTGATCCTTGTTTTTCTTGTTTTCATTTTTAACAATAAAATGGCAATGTGGTTTGTGTTCGTTTTGTTTTGCATATCATTTAAAAGCATAAAATCATCATCATCGCAGGTTATATATTTCAGATGCCACCGACTCAGACTCGTCTATGACTCGGTATGACTTTGACAATCCGATCTTTCAAGCTGAAGAAGAGATCGAGGAGGATGAAAACCTGCCTGAGGAGCTTGCCAGATTACTCAGACAAGAGGAGAAGGTCATCTTGCCTCATCAGGAGGAAGTGGAAGTTATCAACTTGGGAACCAAAGAAGATAAGAAGGAGGTCAGAATAGGGGCCACATTGCAAGATGAGGTCAAGCAACGATTAATTGAGTTACTCCAAGAGTACAAAGATGTGTTTGCCTGGTCGTATGAGGATATGCCCGGACTTGACGCAGATATCGTGGTTCATCGTCTGCCTCTTCGTGAAGAATGTCCTCCTGTCAAACAGAAATTGAGAAGAACGAGGCCAGACATGGCGGTAAAGATCAAGGAAGAAGTTCAAAAACAGTTAGATGCTGGATTTCTTGCCGTAGCCAGCTACCCTCCTTGGGTCGCTAACATCGTGCCCGTGCCTAAAAAGGACGGTAAAGTTAGGATGTGCGTTGATTATAGAGACTTGAATAGAGCGAGCCCAAAGGATGATTTCCCGCTTCCCCATATTGACGTGCTTGTCGATAACACTGCGCAATACTCAGTGTTTTCTTTCATGGATGGCTTCTCCGGATATAATCAAATCAAGATGGCGCCCGAGGATATGGAGAAAACAACTTTCATTACACCTTGGGGGACTTTTTGCTATAAGGTGATGCCTTTCGGGTTGAAAAACGCAGGGGCAACTTATCAAAGAGCAATGGTCACGCTTTTTCACGACATGATGCATCACGAGATCGAAGTTTATGTCGACGATATGATTGCGAAGTCTCAAACGGAAGAGGGGCACTTGGTGAACCTTCTAAAGTTGTTTGAGAGGTTGAGGAAGTTCAAATTAAGGCTGAATCCGAGTAAATGCACCTTCGGCGTGCGGTCAGGAAAGCTTTTGGGTTTCATTGTTAGTGAAAAAGGTATTGAGGTTGATCCCGCGAAGATCAGGGCGATTCAAGAAATGCCAGCACCAAAGACTGAGAAACAGGTTCGGGGTTTCTTAGGTAGATTGAACTATATTGCAAGGTTCATATCTCACCTCACCGCCACTTGCGAGCCGTTGTTTAAACTTTTGAGAAAAGATCAGGCTGTCGTTTGGAATGAGAATTGCCAAAAAGCGTTTGATAAAATAAAAGAATACCTACAAGAACCCCCAATACTGATGCCCCCGGTGGTTGGGAGACCGTTGATAATGTACTTAACAGTTCTTGAAAATTCTATGGGTTGTGTTCTCGGTCAGCACGACGAGACTGGAAGAAAGGAGCACGCAATTTACTACTTGAGTAAAAAGTTCACGGACTGTGAATCCAGATATTCAATGTTAGAAAAGACTTGTTGCGCACTTGCTTGGGCCGCCAAGCGCCTAAGGCAGTATATGCTAAACCACACAACCATGTTGATTTCAAAGATGGACCCAATTAAGTACGTGTTCGAAAAACAGGCGCTATCAGGAAGGATTGCTAGATGGCAGATGATTCTGACGGAATATGATATTCAATATGTATCCCAAAAAGCTATTAAAGGTAGCGTGTTGTCAGAATATCTCGCAGAGCAACCAGTTGATGATTATCAGCCGATGAAGTTTGACTTTCCCGACGAGGACATCATGTACTTGAAGATGAAGGATCGTGATGAACCGCTACCAGACGAAGGACCAGAATTGGGTTCCCAGTGGAAGTTGATCTTCGATGGTGCTGTCAACTCTTACGGTAGTGGGATTGGGGCAATCATTACAACTCCCCATGGTTCCCATATACCATTCACCGCGAGGTTAACATTCCCATGCACCAATAACGAGGCCGAGTACGAAGCATGTATCATGGGCATTGAGGAAGCAATCGATTTGAGAATCAAGAACCTTGATATCTATGGAGATTCAGCCTTAGTGGTCAACCAAATCAAGGGAGAGTGGGAAACGCGCCAGCCAAATCTGATCCCATACATGAACTACGCAAGGAGGTTGCTACCTTTTTTCGATCGAGTAGAGCTTCACCATGTGCCGAGGGCAGAGAATCAGATGGCCGATGCTTTGGCTACTCTATCCTCGATGTACAAAGTTAACTTCTGGAACGATGCTCCAATAATTGTCATTTCGCGGCTCGATAGACCAGCATTTGTGTTCGCAATAGACGAAGCTCCTGATGGTAAACCATGGTTTTATGACATCCAAAACTTTCTTAAGAACCAAGAGTATCCGCCTGGGGCATCTACCCAAGATAAGAAGACTTTGAGGAGATTGTCCGACAATTTCTATCTGAATCCAGACGGTGCGCTCTATCGGAGAAACCATGACTTAGTGCTACTAAGATGCGTGGACGGAAAAGAGGCAAATTTGCTTATGGAAGAGGTCCACGAAGGTGCTTTCGGAACACATGCAGGTGGGCATGCCATGTCTCGGAAATTGTTGAGGGCAGGATATTATTGGTTAACTATGGAGTCAGATTGCTTCAAATACGCCAAGAAATGTCACAAATGTCAAATTTATGCCGACAAGATTCATATACCGCCGTGTCCTTTGAATGTCATGCCGTCGCCGTGGCCTTTTTCCATGTGGGGCATTGATATGATTGGAAAGATCGAGCCGACCGCGTCCAATGGACACCGTTTTATCCTAGTGGCTATTGATTATTTCACCAAATGGGTCGAAGCGGCCTCTTATGCCAATGTCACAAAGCAGGTAGTGGCCCGATTCATCAAAAGAGATATCATCTGTCGATATGGGATACCCGAAAAGATCATTACTGACAATGGTTCTAATTTGAATAACAAGATGATGAAGGAACTGTGCCAGAACTTCAAAATTGAGCATCATAATTCTTCTCCCTATCGTCCGAAGATGAATGGCGCGGTGGAAGCGGCTAACAAAAACATTAAGAAGATAGTGCAGAAAATGGTGGTGACCTATAAAGATTGGCACGAGAAGTTGCCTTTCGCTTTACATGGATATCGTACTTCGGTACGCACTTCAACTGGGGCAACTCCTTTTTCGTTAGTATATGGCATGAAAGCTGTTCTGCCATTGGAGGTTGAGATCCCTTCTCTGAGAATATTGGCTGATGTCAAACTAGATGAAGCAGAATGGGTAAAGAACAGGTTGAATCAGCTCAGTTTGATGGATGAGAAAAGATTGGCGTCTCTCGCGTATGGTCGTTTGTATCAGAAGAGGATGAAGAGCGCCTATGATAAAAAGATACGTCCTCGGAGCTTTCAGACAGGCGACTTGGTGTTAAAGCGAATTCTCCCACCGCAGAATGATCACAGAGGCAAATGGACTCCTAACTATGAGGGTCCTTATGTGGTACGAAAGGTTTTCTCAGGAGGAGCCTTGCTACTTTCAACTATGGATGGTGAAGATTTTACATCCTCGGTGAACGCAGACGCAGTCAAAAAATATTTTGCTTAAGAAAACTCGCTGGAAAGAAAAAGAGTATCCAGGCAAGAATGAGGCATCCCGGCGAACCATAAAAAGATAGGTTCGGGCAAAAATTATGGATATAAGAAAAATGTGAGCCCGCAAAGTTGAAAACCTGAAAGGGCAACTTTGGCAAAAATGGGTATCCTGGTGAATCGAAAACCCGCAAGGGCGATTCAGGCAAAAATTAGGGATTTTAAAGCAAACGACTGCGGCCTGCGCATTGATTACCACAAGCATAGCGGATTCTAGGGAGAACTCGAAGATCGACCATTCAAATCAATCTCTTCGGAGGTTAAAGTATCGAAGAGCGTCGAAGTCACGCCAGTCATGGATGAGTCGTTACATGGTGTTTGTCTGTACCACATTGCCGACATTTTGTATTCCTTTTCCTGAAAATTAGCTTTTTGCGCAGCTTTCTCTTTTCAGGAGTTGCATCCGATGTAAATTTGCCTATTTTTAGGCCTTCCATCAATAAAACATACTATTCAGAAAAAAGCTTTCTATTCCGTTCTTTACTTTTTACCATTTTTGATTACGAAAGACGTCTAACACTATGATGGGAAAAGAAATTGCATACATAAAACGTGTGGGCTTTTCTAATTGTCAATCAAGACATTTGATTTTTAACTAAGATCACAGTTGATAATTTGACGTTGGTTGTACAACACTTTTGTCTATTTATTGTTGTCCCCGAGCAGGGATCGTTAATCTCCATCCCCCCAGCAGAGAGAGTGTGGGATAGCCTCCCAGTAAATCTTGTTCAAAATCCCTAGCAGATAGTGGATTCAATCTCCAGCAGAAGAGAGTAATTCACAGCGCTCAGCTGTTGTTTCCCCAGTAGAGCTATCCTGTTTAATCATTCACATTTGATTTCCCCAGCAGGGTGGACTATGTGCTTATCAGAGCAGTTTTACCCAATTGTTCCTCGGAGGCTATCCAGAGCTTGTTTTCCCAGCATGAGTTTACTTGCGCTAAGCGTATCTAGCCTTGACCCAACAGAGTGGGCTCTTTCTCTTTAGCATTTATTTTGCTAAGATGATTCATTTACATCTACATACATGCATAACATCTACCCAAATGCGAAGCATTTCCATTTCGTATGGAGCATTTCGCCATATTCAAACATACGCATGTGAAACATATGCCAGGTTGTTATCCTTTTTTATTCCCAAGCGCATCTCCGGCAGTTATCAGTATATTTGTCAAGCCTGTATGGAGTACAGATCTCCAGCAAAGATCATTGGCAGTTGTGTTCATCTTATCACTCTCCCTAACAGAGTTTACTTTTCTCGACTTTTGGTCGATGATTTCATTCTCAGCGATCCTAACTCTTGGTTAGTAGCTTGTTTCCCGACTTTTGGTCGATGTTAATCTTTCTCAGCGATCCTAACTCTTGGTTAGTGGCTTGTTTCCCGACTTTTGGTCGATGTTAATCTTTCTCAGCGATCCTAACTCTTGGTTAGTAGCTTGTTTTCCGACTTTTGGTCGATGATTTCATTCTCAGCAATTCTAACTCTTGGTTAGTAGCTTGTTTTCCGACTTTTGGTCGATGATTTCATTCTCAGCAATCCTAACTCTTGGTTAGTAGTTTGTTTCCCGACTTTCGGTCGATGTTAATCTTTCTAAGCGATCCTAACTCTTGGTTAGTAGCTTGTTTTCCGACTTTTGGTCGATGATTTCATTCTCAGCGATTCTAACTCTTGGTTAGTAGCTTGTTTCCCGACTTTTGGTCGATGTTAATCTTTCTCAGCGATCCTAACTCTTGGTTAGTAGCTTGTTTTCCGACTTTTGGTCGATGATTTCATTCTCAGCGATTCTAACTCTTGGTTAGTAGCTTGTTCTCCCGACTTTTGGTCGATGATCTTTCTAAGCGATCCTAACTCTTGGTTAGTAGCTTGTTATTCCGACTTTTGGTCGATGTTTTGAATGTTATCCTTTGATGGGCGCTCGTTCCCCGCAGAGTTGTCTGGTTAAGCTTTCCCCAACAATTTATCTTTTGCGATCAATGCATATTATCTTCGGACCTTTGTGTAAGGTTCCTATTTCTCCTACGGTTGGCAAATTTCCGGGTTCTTTGGTATTCAAACCGTCTTTTACCTTGAATGTTCGAAAGCTGTTCGCATTCATCCCTTCAGGTCCAAGCCGTTTGAATAGGGGCAGCTGTTGTACCCCAAAATTTGACCAGTCTCCTTGGTTTATGTTTCATTTCATTGCATCAGCATATTGCATAAAACATCACATTGAATAGCATTTTTTTTATATATTCAAGGCTTGATTATGTGGTTATTACACTTGTTATCAACCCAAGAAAAAAAAATCAGGTTTGCTTTCTGATTCAAGGATCTGGTGGTAAAAAGGGGGACTTTGAGTTCAAGACTGATTTGGTGATGGATTCATTTTAATTTGGGGGGTTTAAATTAGAGATGGATTCACGTTTCGCTCGTCAAGAATAGTTTTGAGTCACCTTTTCTTCAGATAATAAAATTGAGAATAGGGGAGTTTTGATTTTTAACAAGCGGTCAAGATTAATTGTCGCAACATTTTAAGTCAAGAATCAAAATTTCGAATTTGTTATCAAATCACAGCTTTGAGATCAAATATTGTGGGGTGCCGATATTACAAGTTTCTACAAAGCCCGTTCTTTACAAGAATTGTCACAAAATTAGTACAAGAAAAAAACATGCCCATGTCATTAAATCAATACTTGAAAGAAATGCGTGTACAAAATTATGGTCCAATGTTCAAGTCCATCACCAATTACCGAAAGCTCTACAAAATAAAAGAGGGGCCCATCCAACATGATTCAAGCCATTATCAACACATTTTGATTACAAAATTGGCAAATAAAAGCAGGGCACCGACATTTTGGACTTCTTGTACAGGGCAGTCCCACACCAGCACAAATTTACAGCTTTGGTCTTGGGACAAAGATGGATGAGGATTGTACAACAGAAAATACTAGTGACCTTGATAGAAACACACGTGTGGGAGTTGTTGATTCCACTTATGCCTCTACAAGGATAGAACGAACAGAATCATCCTCAGATCCAGCCAAGGATGAAAGCATTTCTAAAAACCAAATACCTTTTAAAGAAAAAGTTCCTGTTATAAAGCGGAATCAGTCTATCGGTAACGTTAAGATCGTAACTTCAGGAAAGGCAAAAACAGGAGATATCCTGGATTCAGGGTCTAATGCTGCAAATAAATCACAGACTTCTGTACCCAGTACAGCTAAGATTGAATTGCCTGTTGTTGAACCTCCATCTGACATAAGAGTAGTTATTGAGAGGATCGTTGAGTTCATCTTAAAAAATGGCAGGCCATTTGAGGCCGTTCTTGCTGAACAGGATCGCGCTCATGGAAGGTTCCCATTTCTTCTGCTTTCTAATCAGTATCATACTTACTATCTGAAAGTTCTTCAAACTGCTGAAGAGTCTAAATTACCAGGTAAGGGCTACCAGAAGTACAATCCAGCTGGTCGGGCAAGAGATAATAACACTGCTGCATATGAAGAAAATGACAATAAATTCAAGATGATTATTGGCAATTTAAAGGATGGTCAAGAGCCAACTCCCAAAGACAGCCAATCTCGAACTACAGTTAACATCCATGCGGCGGCAGCCGCTGCTATTCTTCAGGCAGCTACTAGGGGTATTAAAAGGCCCAATTTAGAAATTTTTAGTAAGACATCAAGCGGTAATGGTCAAGGCCTTGGAAGTGATGGTAGGAATTTGTCCATCTCTGGGAGTTTGCCGTCATCTCAATGGCAGGGTTTTGTTCCACATTGCAATCTGAACGCAGAGGCTAGTGCTTCTGTTCCAGTTGCCAAGGCTATTGCAGAAAAAGTGGCTATTGCAGCAGCAGGTGAGGCAGACTCCTCTGAAGCACATATGTCTAAAGAGCAAAAGCTTAAAGCAGAGAGATTGAAACGTGCCAAGATGTTTGCAGCCATGATAAAAAGTGGAGCTGGAGCACTTAAAAGTGAACTGCCAAGAGCTTTCTCTGTTGAACCACCAGGCTCTGGGCTTTCAGGTTCAGATGCTGAGATTGGAAATCTTGTGAGTAAAGAAAGGGAAGGAAGTTCCGTTCCATTCAACGCTGATAACTCGGATAAAAGTCATAAGTCTGAAGAAAAGCTATCTGATAATAATTCAGATAGAAGTCACAAGTCTGAGGAAAAACTTGCTGTTGATAATAATATTGAAAGGCGATCAAAAAGAAAGTACCGATCAAGGTCCAGTAGACATGAAGAAACTGCAGAGGAAGGGAGGACTCATGTTGCTCTTGCATTTGAACTTCTCGGCAGCTGGCATAATTTGAAGGGTGCCATAGTTTTGACTGCTCTTCAGATGCTGTGGGAATTCAGTGGATCATTCTCGGCTGGCAGGCCTGGTAAAGGGTTATGTTCACGGCTGAATCTCCGTGTTCTGAATGAGTATCCACAAATTCATTCAATTTCAGCATACAACAACATTTACGATAATACTGGCATCCAAGTCACAATAGGTTCAGAGTCTGTGTCGAAAGCCATTGATATTACAGATAATGAAATCATCGCAAAATGCTGATTATGAAGTAATCTCAGTAAACCGCCATGTTGATGTTGAACTAAGTCAGCTTGAGGAAAAACCTGCACCTTGAGATTAGTCAACAAACTTGCCAAAACATCCCGAGGTTCACTGACGGATTTATCACCATTGTTAGCACCCTTGACTTGTGACTGGAGATAACTGTCAACAAAAAGAATTTCATAAGCATTTCATCAATAAATAGATTAGCGACATCGTTCACAAAACGGAGGATCAGCATGAGAATACGGCACGGTCAGAGTTAGGCAAAACAATGCAAATTCAAATGACTCCAAGTTTAAGTCACGTTTCACCATAGTGTTTATTTAAATCAGAATTTTGAATATACATTTTGTTCTAATTAGAAAAACAAAACAATGAGAAAATGGGACCACACTTATGTTAGCAAAAATGGCAAAAACACCAGCAGCAGAAGATCCATAGCAGGTTTAAACACAAAAATGGAATAAAGTAAACCATGGCAAAAGACACAGCCATGATGGAGCAGAGGCCTCAGAAATTGTGGCAGAGGGTGTCTGCTAAACCTAATTGGGTTTGGACCTATATATTGGTTACTATTTGTTCAAGAGAAAAAAAAAACCCTAACAGAGGCAGCAGCCACCCACTCACAGTTCATCTTTATCCCTCAAACAGAAAAAACACACAGAAACAAAACGAAAAAAGAGATTGAGGAAGAGAGATTATCTGTTTTCGGCATCCACGGATTGGTGGTATCGGTTCAACGAAAGCTGGGCATCATCCAAACTCCTCGTGAGAATTTGTCGGATTCGCTCCAACTCGGTAAGTATTCTATTAATCTTTCTGTCTTCATAGTCTTGCTTTGAGTCGATTTGTGTTTGTTTCCTGACATTGAGTACAATGAACCATCGCCTTCCATATCACCCTTCTCAACCCCAAACCCTTCATCACCGGCAAGCCACCACCAACACCTTCATCCATTTCCAACAACTCAAATAAACTTATGAAACAACACCCCTTTCCGAAAAAATCCAGAAAAATAGCAAGCTCGAATCTCCTTCAAAGCTGCCCCTGTTCTTCCGCCATGAACAATAATCTTAAACCTTCAACAACAAACTTCCAAACCTCTTTCGATAGACCCATGTCCACCCACCTTCAACCTTTATCCACTTCACCTTTATCAACCTGTAACATAAAGAAAAATCACAACCAACAACCCAAAAAGGAGTGAGAACAGAACAAGACACGAGAGGAAAGAAATCAAGATCCGTAGAAAAGAAAGAACTCACTTTCTTCTTAAAAACCCATACGACCCATCTCCAAACTTCGAACATTCATCACCTTCCTTCATACACAAACCCAGAAACTCACCTTCATCTACAAACCAACTCGAAAAATCGAAACAGAATGGCGAGTGGAGTTTAACGGTAACGCGTTTTAGAGAATAAAGAATGGAGGGTGAGAGCGGTTCACGGTGCAATGTAAAAGAGAGTGGAAGCATTGAAGAGTAGGGTTATTGTGACATAGCATACCATTGGGTTGGGCTTGGAGTCCGCACAACTTTCATATTCACTGCCACAGTTTTCACACGCCCCTCCCTGTTTTTTTCCTTATTTTTCTTAAATTTGTTTTCGTTTTATTTTTTATATTATATATTATTATTATTATTATGTATAAACGGTTTGTATTTTAGTGTATATATTTATTTTATACATATTTTATTGTAGACTGTATTATGATTATATATTGTGCTTACAACTTTATTTCACTTTACATTAATTTCTAGTTTATATATTTTCAGTATGTTATATTTAGCTTTTATGCTTTCCTTTTTATTATTAGATTTATATTCATTTCTATTTATATTAGAGTTTGGCATACTTAGAGTTTTATTAATTTTCCTTTTAGAAATTATATATATATATATATATATATATATATATATATATATATATATATATATATATATATATATATATATATATATATATATATATATATATATATATATATATATATATATATATATATATATATATATATATATATATATATATATATATATATATATATATATATATATATATATATATATATATATATATATATATATATATATATATATATATATATATATATATATATATATATATATATATATATATATATATATATATATATATATATATTATAAACTTTTTTATTTTATTTAAGTTTTAGAACTTTATTTATTTTAAAATTTCAATTTGTATTTAGAGGTTTATTTTGTATTTTAGAGATAGATTTTACTTCGCATTTGTTATTGGACATTTTGTCCCATTTTCTTCTTTTGGGTCGATGACGAGACCTCCGTAAACCGTTATTAAGTCAAACTGTTGATAAATAACGTTGGATCTGAGACCATCTCTTTTCAGCGCTTTTTCTCCTAAAACCTCGGTCCCGTACCGAGTGTATCCTTGAAAATATTTTTAAAACAAATTCTTTGTATTGGATTAAAAGAGAAGATTGGGTGTAGACCTCTTCCTCTTCGAGTGTTGGGACGCCCACTGTAGTGAGGGTGGTTTCGACACTCGTCTTTCAATACGAAGACGCTTTCGACATTTCCTCATAAAACCTCGGTCCCGTACCGAGCACACTTTCAATAATAAACTAATTTTTCTTTGTATTGAATTAAAAAGAGAGGATTAGGTGTAGACCTCTTCCTCTCCGAATGCTGGGATGCCCACTGTAGTGAGGGTGGTCTTGATATTCGTCTTTCAATACGAAGACGCGACTTTATCCACCATTTCGCTTTCACAACCTCCTTCCACAATTTTCACACCTAAAACCTCGGTCCTGTACCGGGTGCATTTTCAAATCATTTTCATAACAAAAACTTGAATGGTCGTGGAGTGGTTAGGCGTAGGCCTTCTCCTATCCCGAGTGCTGACGTTTACCGTAGGGTTCTCTGTCGCAAAGCACTTACCATTCAAAACCAAAAAACATCTTTAATAAGAGAACGAAGTTCTCTTTGCATTGAATTAAAGAGAGAGGATTGGGTGTAGACCTCTTCTTCTCCGAGCGTAGGGATGCCCACTGTAGTGAGGGTGGTTTCGACGCTCGTCTTTCAATACGAAGGCGCCTCGTTCACCACACCCTTTTATAACAAAAAACTTTGAGATAACGAATTGGGTACTACCCGTAGGGGTTACTATCCGAGGATCTATCTCGCCCCTAAAAAAACAATCCAATCAATCAAACGTGACTTCTTGCCCCGCGTGGCGAAAACTAATCAATTTTTCAAAAAGGATATGTTACGTCCGTTCTACCGCAAACAGGTACGCCTAAGTCTCCAACGAGCGAGCAGCAAAACACCTAAACTGCTAGAATGCGCACGATAGCATCATCCATAAAAAACATCAACAAACCGTAGGCCGAACTACGGCTGCTCTGATTCTTTACTTCGTTTAAGTAAAGATACGTAGGCACAAGGGCCACAATCCTTGCCGAGCATATTTCCCCCATATCTGTAGTTTCCCGAACTACGTCGACTCTGACTTTCTCATATCTGTTGAGAATACGTAGGCCTAGGACCGCGAAGTCCTATCGAGTCCTTTCTTTCCCTCGTCACCCTTTGTTTCCCGTTTCTAAACCTTTCCCTTAACTCTTTTGAAACACACTTCTTATAGCATAATATTTAAGCAGATAAATTCACACATCAACAAACAAAAGGTTCCCATCGAGTACGATGGATGCGAGGGGTGCTAATACCTTCCCCTCGCATAACCGGCTTCCGAACCCGTTCATGGTTGCGAGACCATCTTATCCATTCTTTTCTTAAGGTTTTCTCGATATTTTCCTTTCCCCTCATGGGATAAATAAAGTTCGGTGGCGACTCTTCTGTCCTTTCTTTTCGCCTCCCCGTCGTTGCACGATGCCATTTTTCGAGTAGCGACAATAGGGTCGACGCATGAAGGAATAACTTTTCAACGGGTCAGCGCGTAAAGGCATGAGTCGACCATAGGGTTGGCGCATAATGGAAATAGATTTCAACGGGTCAGCGCACGCCGACTGTATGGTCGACGCACACTGATGAATTTTCCAGATTTCCAAAACAACACAGGCCATGCGTCGACGCACAGACCTGTTGTGGTCGACCGCTCGCGCGGAAAATCTGTTTTAAAATGCTTCCTTCTTATATTTGAAATACTGTTATGTCTAGAATCATGCTGGCACTATATATACTTGTTTAACCACTTGTGTCTTTTAACATTTGATACTCTTTTGATTCATGTGTTCAAAAACAAGAAAGAGTGAAATAGGTATCCAAGATTCATCATCTTCATCTTCAACATCTCACAACATTTCAATTACACACAATCATTTTTTAAATGCATTTGTGAGAGATTTAAGGTGATAAGGTTCGAGACTTAGATTGGAGAATCAAGCTCGGGTTGAAGATTGTGATAGGTTCTTTCTTGAATAAAACCATTGGGGTTTTACCCTCCAAGATTGGTTTGAATTTTGGGGTTTTTTGGACGTGATTCTTCATTAAAGGTCAATCGAGCGAAGGTGATTGTGAAGAGGTGTTCTTCACAAGTCTAGTAGCGGATTCAGTGATTTTGAAGGGAAGATCTCGGGGTCGATTTGGTGCTGTTGAGATCAGCCGGAGCCAAAGGTTTGAACAACAACGTGTTATTCAATAAGGTGGCTGGAATCGAAGGTCCATCAACACAAATAGGAGGACTTGATTCATCTTGAATCATGGGGCAAGGAGTGAAGGCAACTTTCAACACATTGAGATTTCTGTTGTATATTTCCTGCTAAATCCTTGTATAAAATGTTACATTCAACAGGTGATATCTATAAAATTTATCTCAATTCTAGTTTTAGAATTGAGGGCAGACGTACCCCGAAGCGAGGACGACGGGGGAACTGCCTCACCAAATACTTGTCTTCTCTATTTTCAGCATTTACGTTATAGCTCAAAATAAGTGATTTTTGTATAAGCTCTATTGTCAAAATTGTGATATCAATTGAGTAAGAGGTTAAAACTCTGTTTTTGACTCCAAAGTACAACAAGACATTGTACTTGGCTGGTTGAAATCACTTACTCAACATAAATATCACTTGGAGTGTTTTTGCACACCAAGTGTTTGACATATTTCTTGAACCAAAATTATCTTACTTGTGTATCTAGCTTTGGTTTGATCTTTGAATCATTGGAACTAGGAATCCTTACAACTGAAGTAAATAATTGATAAGTGTAATTAGTGTTGTGATTCTATTTTTCCAAATTGTCATTAATCCAAAGGCTTACGTATATCCGGTTTTCCAATAACCGTTCATTTTAGACTATATTTTCCTCGGCCACTTCCGCACTTAAAACATTTTTAAAACCAATTTTAAATTGGTAGCGCCGACTCAAATTTTAATTGGGGATCTATTCAACCCCCCCTTCTAGATCCGTGCCATAGTCTAACAAGTGGTATCTAGAGCTCCGGTTATTCGGTGCTTCAAATACAACGTAGATAGAAAATGGCTAACGAACCAAAAGGGGCGTACAATAGGGCTCCCATTTTCAACGGTGAAAATTATAGTTATTGGAAAGACTGTATGCGTGTGCATATAAACTCCATAGACAGAAAAATATGGAACGTTATCCTTAATGGTCCAATAGAAATTACTATGACCAATGCGGATAACGTAGTTGTGCCAAAGCCTGAAGCACAATGGACCGATGACGATGAGAAAAAATACAATTATGATTGGAAAGCTAAAAACATCTTAATCTCCTCATTAGGTGTAGATGAATACTATCGTGTATCCCATTGTCCTACCGCTAAGGCCATGTGGGATTCACTACAAATAGCCTATGAGGGGACAAACGATGTTAAGTTGGCTAGAATCAATACATTAACACAAGAGTTTGATCTCTTTTTCATGGAGCAAGGGGAAACCATTGCTGACATGCAAAAGAGATTTACTCATCTCATCAATCATTTACATTCATTAGGTAGGCCTGTTTCCAATGATATTGCTACTAATAAGGTCTTAAGATGTCTTAACAGGGAATGGCAGCCTAAAGTGACCGCCATCAAAGAAGCACATGATCTTACCTTATTAGACTTAACAACATTGTTTGGAAAACTACAAGAGCATGAACAAGCACTCTTGAGCCTAGACCAACGCGAAAAGATGGAAAAGAAAGACAAAACGAAGGTGAGTGAAAAGAAATCAATAGCTCTCAAGACTTCCTCCTCGAAGTCTCAAGCAAAAGAGCAAAGTGATTATTCCTCAAGCGACGAAGAAGAAGAGGATAAGAGCGAAGATATGGGGTTGTTTGTCAAACGGTATAACCGTTACGTGAGAAAGAACGACATCCAACATTCCAAGAAGAACTTGGTAAACTTCCGGAAACAATCGAGGTACTCCAAGGATGATGACTCAAAAGGTAAAAAGACTAGAGGGACGTGCTACAAGTGTGGAAAGCCCGGTCACTACAAACTGGACTGTCCGATGAACAAAAAGGGAAAGGACAAGGAATCATCAAAGTCACACAAGAAATCATCAAAGCCTAGGAGAGCGTACATAGTGTGGGAAAGTGACAACGACTCTTCCTCCTCTGATGAAAGCTCTAGTGATGAAGAAGAGTCCGTGAATCTATGCCTCTCTGCCAATCAGAAAAATAAGAAAAAACAGGTACGTCACTCTAAATATGATAAGTCCTCAAATATGTCACATTCAGAATTACAAACCGCATTTAATGCCTTATATAATGAAGCAGTTGAAGCCTTCAAGAAACTTGCCTCTAATAAGAATTTTTTTATGTATTTAGAGCACAGAGTTAAAGAGTCCGAAAAGAAATTAGAGGACCTTAAGGCTTCCATTGTGAAAGGCAATGAATCGGGTTGTAAGGACAATAGAAATCCTTTCAACTTCGGGTGTGATACTTGTCATATTTGGCAAGGTGAGGTTAGAAACATCAAGGCCAAATTAAACAAGGCACTTGAGCCTAAAGTTACATTAGCTATTGATAAAAAGGATTTTAGACAAAGTATGATTAACCCATACCAAAAATATGCATATGTATTTAGGGATCGAGCAAGTGAAAGTGACTCTAAAGTCAATTTTGCTTGCTTATATTGTTGCGAGAAAGGCCACTCTATTGGTAAATACCGGTTTAGGAGATTTCTTGTTCCTAAAGGCATCTACGAGTGGTTGCCCAAACGCAACCATTTTGTCGCTAACCTATTAGGACCCAATATGCCATTGGGTACCTCCTTGTGCTAATTATGTTTTGATAGGTGAAATGTGTCGAGACCACCGAGAGAAGATGGGTTCTCGACAGTGGGTGCTCAAGACACATGTCTGGAGACATATCCTTATTCATAGACTTTGTGGCTAAGAAGAAAGGGTACGCAACTTATGGTGATAACAACCGCGGAGCAATACTAGGTAAAGGTAGTGTAGGTAATCCCGCCTCTACTATGATTTCTGACGTGTTGCTTGTCGAAAACCTTAAACATAACCTGCTTAGCATTAGCCAATTATGCGACAAAGGATACAATGTATCTGTTTCAAAAGATTGTTGCAAAATTGTGCATGAAAATGATAAGAAGAATATGTTTAATGGTTTTAGAGTAAACAACGTATATATGCTTGACTTAAATGAAGTATCATTAACAAGCGATAAATGCCTCATAACTATGAGTGAAGACTCATGGCTATGGCATAGGTGTTTAGCGCATGTTAATTTTGACTTACTTAATAAGGTAGTCTCAAAAGACCTAGTCTTAGGACTTCCCAAAATAAAGTTCACCAAGGATCACCTTTGTGATGCTTGTCAAAAAGGGAAGCAAACGAGGATCTCATTTAAGTCCAAAAAGATAATTTCAACAACGAGACCTCTTGAACTTCTATAGATGGACTTGTTTGGGCCGTCTAGGATCAAAAGTCTAGGAGGAAACTATTACGGGTTCGTAATAGTGGATGACTTTTCTAGGTTTTGTTGGACCATCTTCTTAGTAAGTAAAAGTGATACATTCGCCGCTTTTGAAAAGTTTGCTAAGCTTTCCCAAAATAAGTTAAATACAAACATAGTGTCAATTAGGATCGACCATGGAGGTGAGTTTGAAAATCACTTATTTGAAGAATATTGCGGTAACCATGGCATAGATCATAACTTCTCCGCTCCATGCACTCCTCAACAAAACGGGGTTGTGGAGCGCAAAAACCGTATTTTAGAAGAATTGGGAAGAACAATGATTAACGAAAGTGGTTTACCTAAATATTTTTGGGCCGACGCCATTAGTACGGCGTGCTATGTTTTGAATAGGGTGCTTATTTGCCCCATTCTAAACAAAACACCGTACGAACTTTTAAAAGGGCGAAAGCCAAATGTTTCTCACTTGCACGTGTTTGGATGCAAATGTTTTGTATTAAACAATGGAAAGGAAAACTTGGGAAAATTTGATTCCAAAGCCGATGAAGGTATCTTTCTCGGATACTCTCAATCGAGTAAAGCATATAGAATATATAATAAACGATTACTTGTTGTAGAAGAGTCTGTGCATGTTACTTTTGATGAGTCCTGTTGCTACTGCGAAAATCGGCGCCGGCTATGACAGAAGAGTCGCCACCGTGCGTTATTTATCCCAACGGAGGGAAAGGAAACGCTTAGAGTAAACCTAACGCAAAACGGGAAAGGAATGGTCGTTGCAACCAAATTCCTGGATTCGGGAGTCGGTTACGCAAGGGGAAGGTATTAGCACCCCTCACGTCCGCCGTACTCGACGGGATCCATGCTTGTTTTCTATCTAAGGGATTGTATTCTATCTACTCTAAAGGGTCAAGGGACAAAAGGAAAGAAAAGAGAAAAGAGACTCGATAGAGCTTCGCCGCTCTATGCCTACGTATTCCCTCGTGCAATGGAAAAGTCAGAGTCTACGTAGTTTGGCTAACTATAGATGAAGGTGGGAAGGTTGCTCGCTAGGATACGGCATCCTATGCCTACGTACTTTCATACAGCATGAAAGATCAGAGCAAACGTAGTTCGGGCTACGAAAGACACAAGCTTGTCTGACTGTTTTTTATTACCTTATAAAAGGGTTTCTCTTAATTAAGAGTCCAAGTGGACAAAAATGACACTTTGATGTTTGTTTTGAATCTTTTACGAAAGAAGTGTTTTTTTAGTTTGTTTGCAATCTCTGACGCACTAGAGACTATGATTTGAGAGTGACTACGTCGCATGTCACCCAAAGGGTGCCATACTAAGCAGCCAGACTACTGGAAAGAAGCTCTCCAGCAATCCTTTCTCAAATAGCTTAAGGCTCGTAATGTACGACATCGATTAACCTTATTACTGTATTTTTGAGTTGTTTTGAGATAAGAAGAGAAAGAGGCTCTAAAAAGCCTAGGGTTGAAAAGGGTATAAACAGCAAAAAGTTGACAGCAACAACCTTCATCTTCATGAATGGCTTCAACAAACAAACTTCAACAAGCTTCTATCTTCACACTCAACATACTTCAACAAGTAAACAACTTCAACAAGCTCCTAATTTCATCTTCAACAAGCAGCAAAAACCTAGCTTCAACAAGCAACCAGCTTCAACAAGCACAAACTTCATCTCAACAAGCTTCAACAAGCAACCTCATCTTTACCAAGCTTCCACAAGCACCTCCAAGGGAGAATCCAGTAACAAGATCAGGTTGAAATGTTAAGTAACTTAATGACAACCAAAGGAAGCCACTAAGAACTTAACATCATAAGAGAATGGAATCCTCAAAGTTCTACTCTTAAAGCATGCCATTCATCCCTCCGAAGGAGAGATGTGACTTCTTTAAGAGGACTTTATGTCATTGGATTGAATGGAGATGAACAATATACTCCATGTTTGAAGAAAGAAACAAAACTAACCTAATGCTCTTCCTAAAACCCTAGTTTCCCTAAGCTCCTGACAAGCATCCACAAGATGAGAAATTCTTCACATTCAAGCTCCTTCAAGCTCTCCAAAGCATCTTCAATTGGTCTTCATCTTCACCCAGAAGCAAGAGCAATACCGCCCTAGTCTAAAGGGAACTATTGAAATGAACTAGTCAAGTTAGTGTGTTAGAAACTCCTAAATGTTAGTCCTAAAACTAAATCTAATTAAAATACCAAAAATGATTGTAAAATCCTATAAAAAATTATAAGGGTTCCTAAACCTCTTAAGAATATCTCCATGCAAAAACTAGGGGGTTAACCATTAATTAAGACCTAAAACTATGCCCTAAACCTAAGGGTACTATCCTAAAAACCTAAAATTACAACACCAAATGTTCAATGTTCAAACAGCCTATATTTATCTCACAAAATTATGAGAAAAATACTAAGGGTACATGAATTTCTAAGCTACATAAACCAAAAAGAATCAACTAAAAATTCAACACCAAACACCCATACTAAAATCAGCAAGAACAAGCACCAAACAAATTAAATTTAAAAGCAATTAAAATACAAAAATGCAATTAAAAAATAAAATGCATGAATTAATAAAATTCTAATCCTATAAAATTCTACACTCTCTAAGGAGTCAGGGGGAAAAAATATAACCTAAAAATGATTATTTTCCTAATTTTTATGAATTATTTTCTAACCTATATGCAAAATATAAAATAAGGAAAAAAAACACAATGAAAATAAAGAAATCAGCGTGCCAAATAGCAAAATTCTCCAGTTGTTTTCCAGGCTGGGCCCAAAGGTGGGGTGTGTGTATCAAATTGCCTTAAGCCCAAAAACCAATTAAAAGAAATCAGAGAAAATGAAAGAAAATTGGAAAACGCTTGCGTTGAATAGCAACTTATTCTAGTGTGTTTTCTTGTTGGGCCTTAATGCAGGGTGTGGTTAGCAAGAGTCTCATTCAGCCCATCCAAAACGTTCAATGAAACGTTGCGTTGCAATTCTTTTCCAATCCTCTTCAGAAATCTCATCAAATCGTGGTCGTGGATGTGCTACTTTGGTCAAGGTCAAACTCATATCCAACGAACTGGGAGTCATCTTCTCCAAATATTTCAAAATGTGGAGGGAAGGTTGGACGGTGGCCTGAGCTGCAGCGCCACCGTCGTCTCCGGTGAGGGTTGCACAAATGTTCACCAAAATTAACAACTAAGCACTCATTCCCACTCAGTTTTTCTCACTGAATCCAAATATCAACTCCAAATTTATTGATTCTTGCTCCATCTTAAAATCTGATCAAATGTTCAGAGGTGCACCAAATCTTGATTGTCACGAAACTTAAAACTAAAGATCCTAAACTCAGCTACACGCATCAGGCATGAATTCTTGCTATCCAAATGCCATTAAAACCTCAAGAACTAGGAGTTACATGCTTCAACAGAAATCTACCTCACACCTAAAGTGTCTCTAAACACTCGATTCTTGCACTGAAATCCATCTAAGCACTATCAATAACCTATCCCCATGATCATTTCTACCTAATTCCCTATAATTTAAAGCAAAAATTGAAATTTACAAACCTGGTATAAAGTGATGAACAGATGATGATTTGGCTCGAATCAACCTCCAATCTCTTCCAGAATCACTCAATACCAACTCCTAAAGCTTCTGAAACAATCAATTGGCCTTGAAATCAACTCAATCTCCAAACACGATTCTTGATGCAGCTCTTTCAATTCAACTTGCTTGCTCTGGTTTCTCTTCACCTCTTGCCTAAAAAACTTGTTGAATACATTGCAATGAATATATAGAGTGTGTTAGAACACTCTAGAACTTTCTGTAACTAACCAAATGAGAAATTGAAAATCTCATGCTCCTTGAAAAACTCATATGCCACAGTTGCGAATTGCTCTGTTCTAGCTCTCAATTTCACTTGAATTTCTCATCTCATTCCATTTAGAATTGAATGGGGATGGTAATTGCCTTGCTTTTGATCCAAGGATGTGAATTGCTTATGTTACTTGAACCATAAGTCACAAAAAGGGAACCATGTGTTCTTGACCTCAAATGCAAAAAGTGGTATTGCCATCCTTCTTGGAATGTTTTTTCTGATAAAAATGACCTATAATATGACCTTGTTTGACCCTAAATCAAGAAATTCCATTTTTTGGCCTTTTAATGACTTTAATTTCTTCCTTTTTAAGCCATTTCAAGCAACTTTGTGTTCCAAGCCAAACCAAACTCTCATGACCACTTGGTTGCACTCAAAACATCATTTTGAACAAGTTTCATGTCGAACAATTTTCCATTTGAAGCTTGCAAGTTGGAGTTATGGACCTATAATCCAAAGTGACCTATAATCTCACTTTCCAATAATACCCCTGGCTTGCAAAGATCATAACTTGAGTTCTACAAATCCTATCAAGGACTTCTAGTACTATATGGAAAGCTAAGATTAAGAGGAACAACATTCATTTTTACCAAAAGTCCATTTGAAAATTCCTTGAAGGGAAAAAGTTGCTTGGAAGTCAAGTCACTTTCACAGATAAATTTCATAGTCATCTGGTGACCTATAACTTGTCTGGACCATAACTTGAGTTCTATAAATCCACTTGAGGACTTCTAGTACTAAAATTAAAGGTATTGATATGCTCTACAAGTTTCATGTTGGCGAAAGATCCATTTGAAACTTGTATCTTGACTTATGTGGCCTTGAAGTTAGGCACTAAATAAGGGATTTTACACTGAAACCCTAATTTAGCAACTTTCCCACATTCTTGATTCTTCTTTGCTTGATCTTGGCACAACACCACACATGTATCAACATACCAATCCATGAACCCCCTGACATCAAAGTAGGCTTTGATGCTCTTCAATTACTCATTTGACCTAGGATTGACCCAGATGCAACCCTAGTTGACCGCACCTCAACTGTGGCTCTTGTACTTGAATCAATGATTGGTCTCAGATTCAATAGGGCCCTCTAGGCATTCCATGAGATCCATACACACCTCAAATCCATATCTCATGTTTCACATCCCACTGATGATTCTCAATATTCCTCAAGGTAGGAGCAAAACCCACATGTAGGCACTCAAACTTCTCAAGACTTCAAATCATTTCTTGATGGCCTGGATGACTTCTTATACTTGGATAATACCTGTTGCTAGGCTTCTTCTGATAAGAATCACACTTGATCCCCTGTTGGATGAGTGATATGCTATGATATGCAAATGATTAGAACTATGTGAATGATGTAACTATGCAAATGAAATGCAATGAAACATAAATCAGGCAAGAGAAGGTTGAGCAAATTTTGGGGTGCAACAGCTGCTCCTATTCAAACGGCTTGGACCCGACTGGGTGAAGAGCGAACGGCCTTCAAACAATCGAGGTACGAGACTGTTGAATACCATGAAACCCGGAAATTTGCCAACCGCAGAAATAAACTGCACAACTGCTTGGGGAACGACATCCACCAACTGAATCTGGTTGTTACGGCAACAACTGATCCAACGTCTGATAATAAATTCTGATTTCAACTTCAACCACCTATGTAACTCCACAGGTACTGAACAATTTTTGCAAAAACAACTCCGTCCACAACTGGACTAACCTTGTCAACACAAGAAGAGAACAAATTCGTCAACACGAATAGAGATTCTGTCGTCACAGGAGTAACCTTGTCCACATCTGGACCCAAATTTCGTCAAATTACGAATAAATACAAATCTGTCCACGTCAGGACTCACATTTCATCAACCCGAAGAAATCTCAACAACATAGGAATAGAACTTTGTCCATGTTAGGACGCTTGTTTCGTCAACACGAAGAAATCCCCTCAACAAGAGCAAAACTTTGTCCACGTTAGGACGCACACTTCATCAACACGAAGAAATCCCATCATAAACTTGTCCATGTTAAGACTCAGATTTCGTCAACCCTAAGAAATCCCATCGTCATAGGAATAAAAGTTGTCCTCATCAGGACTCCACATTCCGTCAACACGGAGAAATCCCGGCGACTTCGCTGGGGATGAGTTGTCCGCATCTCGTCAACACGAGGAGATAAAATCTTATTTGCGTCTCGTCAACACGAGGAACTCCTATCAACATAGGAATAAACTGTCCACGTCAGGACTCACATCTCGCCAACACGAGGAAATAAACCCGTCACCATGAAGAGAAATAAATTTGTCCACGTCAGGATTTCATCTCGTCAACACGAAGAACGGTAAACTTGTCCACGTCAGGACTCGCATCTCATCAACACGAGGGAAGGTAACTTGATTTGTCCACGTCAGGACTCACATCTCGTCAACACGAGGAAATCCTATCAACATAGGAGTAAATTGTCCACGTCAGGACACCGTTTCGTCAACACGAAGAAAGATAAATTTGTCCACGTCAGGACTCGCGGATCTCGTCAACACGAGGAACTATAAACTTGTCCACGTTAGGACGCATACTTCGCCAATACTAAGAAAGATATCTGCTGGGGATAAATGGTCCACGTCAGGGCACCATTTCGTCAACACGAAGAGTAATCGATTTGTCCACGTCAGGACTTCACATTCCGTCAACACGGAGTAAACAAATCTGCCCACGTTAGGACTAGCACATCTCGTCAACACGAGGAAATAAATCTATCCACGTTAGGACGCACACTTCGCCAACACGAAGAAATCCCGTCAATACAGGAATAAATTGTCCACGTCAGGAATCATATCTCGTCAACACGAGGAACTCCTATCAACATATGCAATAAAATTTTGGCGACTTCCGGGGAAATACTTCTGTCAATCAGTAGGAACATACATCCGTTTATCCATACGGGGAGATACTTTGAATACAGTTTCTCTGCTTATCTCTGCAGTAGCTAACTCCATTGGTCCCAACCCACAAACCTTTTAGCGCTGACGTGAAAGCGACCTTGAGGAGGACTTCATACTAGGGATATTTGGAAACCAAACTGCCAGACTCCTGTTTCGATAACCGGCGGCAGCTTCCGAAATTTTGATTCATGAAACCCTTTGACACTGACGTAACAGCAAATTTGAAGAAAATAATCCACTGGCTGGATAAGAGAAACTTCAACAAGCAACTCTGTGGGGAAAATAATAAGATGAACTATATCATCACACGTCTCACGGCGAGACCTCGAATACCTGGTAATAGATCTGAGCTAGAACTCCATACTCCTGCTGAGAAAACACACCTGAAAGAAAAAGGTTAACCAACCTGATTTATGTTTCAAAATGCGTATGTTTGAAAATGGCGTAATGCTCCGTACGGCACGGAAATGCTACGCGTTTGAGTAGATGCAAATATGATGATACATGCAAATGCAAATGTAGGCTCAAGCTGTCGGGGCCACTCTAATAATGATGTCTCAACAACATGAATGCTGAGGATAAACCCAACTCCGCTGGGGAGAACAAGTATCATAAGGTATTCCGGTAAAATAAATGTCGGAAACACAGTCAACTTTGTCGGGGAGATATTAAACATCAATTTCCACTGGGAGGAAAGAACAACCACCCTGCTGGTGAACAAACTTAGCTGGGGAAGAAGCGACACTTCTGGGCAAAGCACACTGTCTGGGCACAGTTTACACATTCAGAGTTACCACTCTGCTAGGGACAATCATCCCGACGGCGACAAGACGGCCTGTGGGGAGCAAGAAAACCATCCTTCACGGATATAAACCTTTCGAACCAACAAACTTAGTTAACTATTGCGGGAATCTCCCATGCTGGAGATTGAACGTGCACATCTTTGATTCGCTGAGGAGCGCAACCTCTGCAGGGGACATTGATTTTGACTTGCTGGGATTAATCCTATGGACGGCTTTCCATGAGGACACTCTCCTGGGGAAAATAATTCCCTCCTTCGGGAAGGGATAAATGTCATTTCAACTCTATGGGGATAAGCTGCGACTAGCTGAGGAATGACATTAACTGGAGTCAGGTCTTACGTCAAGCGACCTTGGCTGGGGAATACAATTCCTGACCGTTTGCTCCAAAGGCAAGAACCCTGCAAAACACAAACGAGACAAGATAGGCCTATACAACAGAATCTATCCAGGTTAGCATCTGTGACATAACTTCAGTCAATTCGAACTTTTAACATTTATTGGCAAGGGCCAGCAAGATTATGTAAGTGCAAGTTTTTCACAAACAAAACAGTAAAAAACATGCATCAAGTACTTAATAACATGTTTTATGGATAACGGGCCTCTGAATAGGCAAAGTTTTGTACACTGGATGCAACTCCTGAAAAGAGGAAGTTACACACAAACACACATAAATATATGCACAAGAAGCATAAAGAAAATACAAAATAATATTTGTATACATGTCAGCAACGTGGCACAGACAAACACCATGAGCTAATCCTCCTATGACTCGCCTGACTCTGCGCTTTCCCGGTACTCGATCTTCGGAAGAGATTGTTTTTGGATAGACGGCCCCCAGGTACTCCCAAACCACTAAGCAATGTCGTATCAAATCCGGACCGCAGTCATTTGCTTTTTCAATCCCTAACTTTTGCGTGAACCGCCCTTTGCGGGTTTTCAATCCACCGGGATACCCTTTTTTTGCCAAAGTCGCCCTTTTCAGGTTTTCGACTTCGCGGGTGTACATCTTTTCAATTTTATCCCTAACTTTTGCCCGAACCTTTTATTCATTTTTTATGGTTCGCCGGGATGCCCCATTTTTGCCTGGACTCTCTTTTTACTGTCCAGCGGGTCACTTTCAAGCAAAGTATTTTTTAACTGCGTCTGAATTCACAGGAGACGTAAAGTCCTCACCATCCATGGTGGATAGTAACAAGGCTCCTCCAGAGAAAACTTTTCTGACAACGTAGGGACCTTCGTAATTGGGAGTACACTTGCCCCTGTGATCTGATTATGGTGGGAGAATATTTTTCAAAACAAGATCGCCCGTCTGAAAGCTTCGAGGGCACACCTTTTTGTCGTAAGCTTTCTTCATCCGGCTCTGATACAACCGACTGTATGCTAGAGAAGCCAATCTCTTCTCATCCATTAAGCTGAGCTGATACAGTCTATCTTTAATCCATTCTGCCTCGTCGAGTTGGACATCACGTAAAACCCTCAGGGAAGGAATCTCGACCTCCAATGGTAACACCGCCTCCATCCTGTATACCAATGAGAAAGGGGTTGCCCTGGTTGATGTGCGTACCGTCGTACGATAACCGTGCAAAGCGAAAGGTAACATCTCGTGCCAATCCTTATACGTCACAACCATCTTCTGAACAATCTTCTTTATGTTCTTATTGGCCGCTTCGACAGCGCCATTCATCTTGGGCCGATAAGGAGAAGAGTTGTGATGCTCAATCTTAAAATTTTGACACAACTCTTTCATCATTTTATTATTCAAATTTGAACCGTTGTCGATGATAATCCGCTCAGGGATTCCATATCTACAGATAATATCTCGTTTGATAAATCTGGCTACCACTTGTTTGGTCACATTGGCATATGATGCTGCTTCCACCCATTTGGTGAAGTAATCGATTGCCACCAAAATGGACCGGTGTCCGTTTGATGCCGTAGGCTCAATCTTGCCAATCATATCAATTCCCCACATCGAGAAAGGCCACGGTGATGACATCACATTCAGAGGACTTGGAGGTACATGGATTTTGTCTGCATAAATCTGGCATTTATGACACCTCTTTGAAAACTTGAAACAATCTGTTTCCATAGTCAGCCAATAATAACCTGCCCGCAGCATTTTTCTCGTCATAGCATGCCCACCAGCATGTGTACCAAATGTACCCTCATGTATCTCTTCCATGAGCAACTTCGCCTCTTTCTCGTCTACACAACGTAGCAACACCAATTCGTGGTTTCTTTTGTACAAGACACCGTCCGGATTCAGATAGAAATTGCCAGCCAATCTCCTGAGAGTCTTCTGATCTTGATTGGATGCTTCAGCCGGATACTCCTTGTTCTTCAGGAAATTCTGGATGTCAAAGTACCAGGGTTTACCATCCAGAGCCTCGTCAATGGCAAATATGAAGGCAGGCCTATCGACCGAGAGATAACAATCTGGGGAGCCTTGTTCCAGAAGTTAACTTTATACATTGAAGACAATGTCGCTAGGGCGTCAGCCATTTGATTTTCTGCTCGCGGTATGTGATGCAATTCCACCTTGTCAAAGAAAGGCAATAATCTCCTTGCATAGTTCATATAGGGTATCAAATTGGGCTGACGTGTCTCCCATTCTCCTTTAATCTGATTCACCACTAGAGCTGAGTCTCCGTATACATCCAGGTTTTTGATTCGCAAATCAATGGCTTCTTCCAGACCCATGATGCAAGCCTCATATTCTGCCTCGTTATTGGTAACCAGAAAGGTCAATCGGGCAGTAAATGGGATGTGCGACCCATGAGGAGTAGTGATAATTGTCCCTATTCTGCTACCATAGGAATTTACAGCTCTGTCAAATATCAACTGCCATTTGGAACCCAACTCTGGTCCTTCGTCCGGCAACGGTTCTTCACAATCCTTCATTTTCAGGTACATGATATCCTCGTCAGGAAAATCAAACCTCATCGATTGGTAGTCCTCAACCGGCTGCTCAGCAAGGTACTCTGACAGAATGCTACCTTTAATAGCCTTTTGCGAGACATATTGGATATCGTATTCTGTTAACACCATCTGCCATCTTGCAATTCTTCCGGAGAGTGCTTGCTTCTCAAACACATATTTGATTGGATCCATCTTTGTAATTAGCATGGTTGTATGATTCAGCATGTATTGCCTCAAACGTTTGGCGGCCCAGGCTAGCGCGCAACACGTCTTCTCGAGCATTGAGTATCTGGACTCACAGTCGGTAAAATTCTTACTCAAATAGTAGATCATATGCTCTTTATGTCCGGTCTCGTCGTGTTAACCGAGAACACAACCCATACTTTCCTCAAGAACCGTCAAATACATAATCAAAGATCTCCCGGCCACTGGGGGTATCAAAACAGGAGGTTCCTGCAAGTATTCTTTTATCTTGTCGAATGCCTTTTGACAATTTTCATTCCAGGTCAACACCTGATCCTTTTTCAACAACTTGAATAACGGCTCGCATGTCGCAGTTAGGTGAGATATGAACCGAGCAATGTAGTTCAACCTCTCTAGAAACCCACACACTTCTTTTTCTGTTTTAGGCGTCGGCATTTCTTGTATAGCTTTTATTTTTGCAGGATCAACCTCTATTCCCTTTTCGCTCACTATAAACCCCAATAGTTTACCTGATCTCACCCCAAATGTGCACTTGTTAGGGTTCAGTCTCAACCTGAACTTCCTAAGTCTTTTGAACAGTTTCAGCAGATTAACCAAATGCTCCTCCTCTGTCTGAGATTTGGCAATCATATCATCAACATAAACCTCGATCTCTTTGTGCATCATGTCATGAAAGAGAGTCGTTATAGCATGTTGATATGTTGCCCCAGCGTTCTTCAGTCCGAAGGGCATCACTTTGTAGCAAAATGTTCCCCAGGGAGTAATGAAGGTAGTCTTCTCCATGTCTTCTGGTGCCATTTTGATCTGATTATAGCCTGAGAAGCCGTCCATGAAGGAGAATACGGAGAACTAAGCAGTGTTATCAACCAGCACATCAATGTGAGGAAGTGGAAAGTCGTCTTTCGGGCTCGCCCTATTCAAATCACGGTAGTCTACACACATTCGCACTTTACCGTATTTCTTCGGCACTGGTGCTATATTAGCGACCCATGACGGATAAGTTGTAACGGCTAGGAAACCAGCATCCCACTGTTTTTTCACTTCCTCTTTGATTTTCACAGCCATGTCTGGTCTGGTTCTTCTGAGTTTCTGCTTAACAAGCAGACATTCCTCTCGCAACGGCAGACGGTGCACAACCATGTCCGTATCCAACCCAGGCATATCCTCGTACGACCAAGCAAATATATCACTATACTCTCGCAGTATCTCAATCAGCCTTTGCTTGATGTCGCTCTGCAGTGCAGCCCATATACGGATATTTCTCACAACTTCTTCCGACCCCAAGTTGATGATCTCAATTTCCTCCTAATGAGGCAGAATGATTCTCTCTTCCTGTTTCAACAAATGAGTCAGCTCCTCTAGCAAGTCGCTATCCTCAACAATCTCTTCCTCTGCTTGGAATACCGGGTGCTCGAAGTCGAAACGAGTCATAGGTGGTTCGTAGAAGATGTCATCTGAAATATTAGTCCAGCAAAGGAAATGGTTAAATGTTTCAAAATGCAAACAAAGCAAATAACCACGTTGCCATTTATTGTTAAAGTAAAAACAAGAAAAATAGGGATCACAATATTTGTATATGAAAAACGCCTTTATTTCATGATTAAAATAGTGCAATACACATAATCAAGTAGCCCTAAGGTAAAATCACTATGCCCCGGGTAGGACATAGGATTATTCAATAATTGACAAAATAAATCATTACTGTTTAAGAGTCACTGGGACCGTTTCCCGGATGGACCAGTTGTAGAGACTTTGTCCTGGCACGCTTGGCTTGATCCACGCGTCCATATCGCAGTCACTATCTCCGTCTTCAACATCGGAAATAGCGTTGATTGTCTCAAAGCAGACCCCGCTTGGCGTAATCGTTATCGGTCCCTTGAATCTGGGCGCTCCTGAGGATGACGCTGACGACGTCAGTTGATACCCTAGCCCAAACTTGTCATTCTTCACGGGAATCTCCAGTACCTACCCCCAACCTTTAGTCTCACCAGTCTGCACTAAAGCCTGAGCTTCCTTGTAGGATGACACTGCCACGTCTGGAATTTTGCTGGGACCCTGAGCTTTGTCTTTAATCCGCAACCCTTCGAAGGCTTGACAAGGTGTCTCGTGTATTTCTCTGTCAACCTCAACATATCTGAACGATGACAGGTGACTGACCAAAATGTCCTCCTCCCCGCAAACGGTAACAACACTATCACCCACCATGTACTTCAACTTCTGATGCAATGTGGACGTTACGGCCCCTGCAACGTGGATCCATGGGTGCCCAAGAAGGCAGCTATAAGCTGGATGGATATCCATGATGTAGAATTCGGTATCAAAAATTTCTGGCCCCACCTGAAGCGGTAATGTTATTGACCCAAACACTGATCTTTTCATCCCGTCAAACGCTCTCACAACCAAATCGCTGGGCATGCAAATAATTCCCTGTATGTCCAATTTCATCATGGCTTTCTTTGGCAATACGTTCAACGACGATCCAGTATCCACCAATACCCGCGACATTACGGTGCCCCGACATTCCACCGATATATGCAAAGCCATGTTGTGCTTTCGACCTCTGGGTGTTAGATCAAAATCTGTGAAACCCAGACTATGTTCAGCATTGACATGCGCCATTATCCCCTCTAACTGATTTACAGAAACTTCTTGAGGCCAAATGACGTATCCAGAATCTTTAGCAAGGCGTTCCGGTGGGCCTCAGAACATAACAACAACGACAAGATAGAAATCTTCGACGACGTCTGCTGTAGGTGTTCAATAATTTTGTAGTCGCTTTTGCGAATCAGTCTCATGAACTCCTCTACGTCCTTTAGTGACGTATCCTTTTCTTTCAACTGAGTAGGCCCGCTTTCATTTACTTTGGCTTTGCCTTTGGCCAATCTCTCTACTTCTATTTCAGATGAGGTAAAGATCCTTCCGCTACGGGTCATGCCCCCCGTTCCAACGACATTATCAACAGCCCTAGTTAGCTGGCTATTCACCACAATCTTTTCACCGTTGCAATATGCTTCTAATCCGTATGTCCACGGGACAACTTTCGTACTCTTGAAGGGAATAGGCCCTGCTTTGGTAATCATAATAGTTGGCCGTTGGGCGGGCGCCGTTATCGTTATAGTCTTCCTCGGGATCGTCACCGTTGCAATATCATTCTGCTTATCACATAATGCCTCCACAGGCTTCTCAACCGCAGTTCGATCAAATTGCAAGGTCCCTTCGTCGATCATGGCCTGAATGCCCTGGTTCAAATCAGTACAACCCTCAGGCTGGGTCCAACACTCTAAACAGTATTCATCACAACCAGGGAATACTCCCCCTCTGAGCAACCTGCTTTTCACCTCACTCAATGGTGTCTTCAGTTCGTTAACATCCATCACCAAGTTCAAATTTTCTTCTGTTAAGATGGCATTTGCCCCATGATTAGGCATAGGTTGTTGTACAATATTGGGCCCCACCTGGCCAAAGTTGATGACTTTATTGTCCAACAAGTCTTGAACTTTATGCTTTAAAGCATGACAAGATTCTACATCATGTCCGGGAGCCCCGAAATGGAATTCGCAATGCTTATTAGCGTCATACCCATAACGAAGTACCGGTCCTGTAGGCGGTTCCAATGTTCTTTTCTCGACCAAATTCAACCCCAGCAGTGTCTGAAGAAGCTCTGCATATGTCGACGGAGGCTTATCAAATACCCTTTTCGGCTTTACATTCTGAAACCTTCTCTGACCCTGATTCTGCCTTTGCTGCTGCTGTGGTTGTTGTTGCTGTTGTTGTGGTTGTTGTTGCTATTGTTGTGGTTGGATTGGAATAGTAACACTGGCTATTTGTTGAGGTTGAATGTACTGATTTCTGCCTCTGCCCCGGCCTCTGCCACCAAATACAGCGCTTGTATCACCCTGTCGTCTTCCGCCGAATGCTTTTCTCGCACCCCCAGCTGAAGTAGATTCGCCTGCCTGAATCTTTCCAATTTTAATTCCATTTTCGATCCTTTCTCCCATAAGGATCATATCGGAGAAGCTACCCATCAAAACATTGAGTAACTTTTCATAGTACATTTCTGTAAATGTCCCCACAAACATGTCATTCATCTCCCTTTCAACCAAACGAGGGTGCACCCGAGCTGCCATATCGCGCCACCGCTGCACGTACTCTTTGAAACTTTCACCATTTTTCTGCAAAAGACTCTGCAACTGAACTCTGTTTGGCGCCAAATCGCTGTTATATTTGTAATGCATAACGAAAGCATTAGCCAACTGTTTCCAGCTTCTAATCTGAGTGGGCTCCAGTCCCATGTACCATTCCAATGATGGTCCCGATAAGCTATCCTGAAAGAAATGCATGAGCATCCTTTCATCATTGGAATATGCAGACATCCTTCTATAATAAGAACGTACATGGACCTTTGGGCAGGTATCCCCTTTGTATTTGTCGAATGTTGGAGCCTTGAATTTTAATGGCACCCTTAGCCCTGGTACCAACCCCATAGTAGTCATATCTAACCCAGCGGAGTTCTGATTAACCACACCTTTCATCTGCTCTTCTAGCATTCTGATCCTCTGAACAGGGTCAATGGGGCCCTCAGGTCCCATACCCCTTCCCGAAAAAGTGTCGTCCTGGTGATCCACATTCTAGTCATTGCCATACCCATCGTAACCCATGTTACGGCCAAATCCTTGCTGATTGAACATAGGACCCTGTCCTCGATTGCCGAACCCTTGATTGACCCCAGCAGGTCCAAAACCATTGTTGAAAGGAAATGCTCCAGCGCCGTTCTTATTCACATTACCGAATCCACCATTACCGTGGCCATACCCCTGATTGTTGCCGTAACCGTCATTACCAAAGCCTTGATTGTTGAACCCGAAGTTCCCGTCCTGATTGACATTGCCATACCCATTGTTTCCAAAGCCAGCATTGTCACCGAATCCTTGATCGACATCTCCAGTGTTGCCATTGTTGTTAACAACATGCCCATCACCACCATTTCCAGTATTGCCATTACCAGCGCCAGCACCTGCACCAGTACCAGTGTTTCCGTTGACAGTCGCAACAGGTGGAGTAACTAACGGTATCTCATCCTCCCGGCAAGGAGTTCCAACAGAATTGTGGTCAGTATTTCCATTTCCGTTTGTCCGCGTCAGCAGCGACTGTACCAAGGTCTGAAGGCTCTCCTGGCCCTTGGCCACGCTCTCCATAGCTTGCATGAACAGAGTCAGCTTCTCACGGATTTCCTACATCTCGACTTGAACTTGATCCATTGCTTTCTTACAGTTGTTTCGGGTTGAGTAGCGGTGGATTCTTTGGTCGTCAATCTTGAAAAACCTGTGAGATGCAGGAAATCAGATACAGATTCAACAAGTAACTGGCAATGCAAAATGAATATGCAGATGCAATGCGTGTCTGTGCGTTAGGGAAATCACCCTCTGATTCTAGTGCCAAAGTGCCAGTGTAGTGACAGTGCTAAGAGGCTTGGCTTCATCCATGGAGAAAACATCTTATATATTGCTGCAAAGAGCCCAACAAGGCAGAAATACAATATCTCTGAGTGTACACAATAACAAGAAGGCATGACCTCAACCAACAAGCCTGGTGATGGTCAGCACAATGCAAATAAAGCATATACAACAGTGCATAAGGTAATCAAGTGCGACCATATGCCCGATACTCCTCTAACAATCTCTTGGTCTTGGGATGATCTGGTTGAGTGAGCAACCCTTCGACGAGCAAGTCTCTTTGTCTGATAACACGCTGGAGATCCCCAATGGATTCCTCCCAAGCACCCTCTCCAAAGCACTCCCCTAGCTTCTGCTTCTAGGATGCAGACTCTTTCTTGCACTTGACAACTTCGTTCAAAGCATTCTGAACGTCATATCTCTGCATAACCTCTTCTTCAAAAAATTTCTGGCTAGCTTTCAACTGATCCTCTAACTTGGAGATTTGCAACTTCAGTTTATCTTCTTTCTCGTTGTTGTTGGTCAATGTAGCGTTCCAAGTTTTGTTGAATGTAGAGATCTCCAAGTGCGCTATATCAAGTGCTTTCTTCTTAGACTCCAGCATGTCATGTGAGCTCTTGAAATCTATCCCCAAACGTTCACGCTTCTTTCGTTGTTCAGTCAGTTCTATACCTAACTGGTTCACCAGCTTTATTTGTTGTTTGAAGGAGTGTACGGCTTCGTTTCTTTCGCTTCTGAGCTGAACTAGCTCTTCTTCCAACTTCTCGTTGGCTTTCATCAAAGCTTCCTTCTCCTTCACAACCTGTTCATATCTCTCAATAGACACAGTAGTTGGCTCCTCAACCACGAGGGGAGCAGGAGGTAATACTGCAGGAAACGACATCAGCGCCTGCTTTACCCTATCTTGGATCCAGACTTGGTACGGAGGATAGGCTTGACTATCATTCTTACCCAACAACGGCTTCCCTTTCTTGCAGATGTTATTCCAAGCATGCTGAAGCTTGGATAACAATTCTCCACTCAGATCACCTGTGAAGTACAGAGATTCCTGCACTTCCTCCTCTTTTGGTGGGCTTCTCAAAGCATAACCGAATTGCCTGATCAACAATGACGGATTGTAGTTAATGCACCCTTTCCTCCCAATCAGAGGAACGTTAGGATATCCTGTGCAGATGTAGATAATCTCAGATCCCAGTAAATCCCTATTAAACCAGACAACATCTTCTGAAGAAAGCCCCATCAGACGCTCAGACCATTCCACCGTAGCTGTAGACTCAGCAAAGATACCCTTCTTGGGCAGGTGACTATCAAACCACATATACAACAAAGGCACACAACAAGAGACGTTCTTTCCCCTCCTATTCTCGTTCTTATAATGCAGAGAGTGATAGAAGTCTCCAATCAGTGTAGGCACAGGATTTCCTGAAGCAAATATATAGAGTGCATCCAAATCAACAAAGTCAGGCATATTAGGAAACAATACAATGCCATAGATACACAAAGCAAGGATAGCATTAAACACAATCCAACAGCCACTCTTGGCATACTCTTTTGCTTTCCCAACCAAGAACTTGAGAGAAAAACCAGAAACTCCATTCCACGAGGTTAACAACAACTCTGAGGAGTCTAAATGCAAAGCACTAGCCAAATCCTCCAGTTGGGCTCAACATTCATATGAATGAAGGGTACCCTGTTCTGAATGGTTAACTCCAAGATCTCAGCATATTCCTCCATGGTCGGAGCCAGAATGAAGTCAGGGAAAGTAAAACACCTTAGCGGGGGATCATAGAACTGCATCAGTGCGTACAATCCATTCAGCTCATACGTGGATGGTTTGCAAACCAACCTAAGCAGTTTCCCATAACTCTTCCTGAAACTTCTCTTCACATCATCATCAGCCAAGGATATCAAACCAAGCAAAGAAGAAACATCTAGAGTAGGAAACTTGTAAGCCACAATCTTCTTCAAAGTATCCATAATAGCAGCAGACAGAAATCCGGGCAACTAGAATCAGAAGGAATGAAATGCACCTGCAGCACAGACACACGTTAATGATATGCAAAATGAGTATGCAACAATGCAATATGCAAACATGCAACAGGGATCAAGTGATATATTGCTGAAGAGATCTGTCCACGTCTGTCTCAACAGACCCGTAATACTGCTTAAACCTGGTCTCAACAGACCCATAGCAATGCTCCAACCTAGTCTCAACATACCTATAACAAAGTTCCAACTTGGTCTCAACAGACCCATAACAATGCTCCAACCTGGTCTCAACAGACCTATAACAAAGCTCCAACCTGGTCTCAACAGACTCATAACACTGCTCTGATGAAGAACCCCAAGTAACCATACATACTGATCCAATATTAAGAAAACCGGGTAGTCTGGAGGTCAAGTTTCCTGCATGCCCCAATCCTTCTCACAGGTAGGTGTCTTATCAACTGACATAAGGTGTGGCATCCTATGTGGTCGTCGGTGTCATAGACTTTCAAGACTGATGATACGATACCCAGAAGGTGTGGCATCATCATGTCCTGAAGAGGCCTCACTTAGCCAACTTCCAATTGATCGGTCCCTAGAGTCGACAATCCAACTAACCAACAACCCCCTCAACCCAAAGGGTTGAAAAAGAAGTAAACCAGAAGAACCTCGTCCGAGCGTGGATTTTGCGGGACACTAGTACATGCAAAACATGCACGCGCCCACTACTTTCCACAACTAATTCTAGGTGTACTCAAGCCCAGGTCCGGCTTATCTCTCAATCTGACCCCCTACCCAGCATAACAACAATAATATAATGCTGAAAGTAAATACAGAAAGGTAAATCCATACAAAACCCACGACGGGAAAACAAGCGCTATGATTGACTCGCGTAGGGAACCACCAGAGTTTCCCCAGCAGAGTCGCCAGATGTCGCTACTGCGAAAATCGGCGCCGGCTATGACAGAAGAGTCGCCCCCGTGCGTTATTTATCCCAACAGAGGGAAAGGAAATGCTCAGAGTAAACCTAACGCAAAACGGGAAAGGAATGGTCGTCGCAACCAAATTCCTGGATTCGGGAGTCGGTTACGCAAGGGGAAGGTATTAGCACCCCTCACGTCCGTCGTACTCGACGGGATCCACGCTTGTTTTCTATCTAAGGGATTGTATTCTATCTACTCTAAAGGGTCAAGGGACAAAAGGAAAGAAAAGAGAAAAGAGACTCGATAGAGCTTCACCGCTCTATGCCTACGTATTCCCTCGTGCAATGGGAAAGTCAGAGTCTACGTAGTTCGGCTAACTACGGATGAAGGTGGGAAGGTTGCTCGCTAGGATACGGCATCCAATGCCTACGTACTTTCATACAGCATGAAAGATCAGAGCAAACGTAGTTCGGGCTACGAAAGACACAAGCTTGTCTGACTGTTTTTTATTACCTTATGAAAGGGTTTCTCTTGATTAAGAGTCCAAGTGGACAAAAATGACACTTTGATGTTTGTTTTGAATCTTTTACGAAAGAAGTGTTTTTTTAGTTTGTTTGCAATCTATGACGCACTAGAGACTATGATTTGAGAGTGACTACGTCGCGTGTCACCCAAAGGGTGCCATACTAAGCAGCCAGACTACTGGAAAGAAGCTCTCCAGCAACCCTTTCTCAAATAGCTTAAGGCTCGTAACGTACGACATCGATTAACCTTATTACTGTATTTTTGAGTTGTTTTGAGATAAGAAGAGAAAGAAGCTCTAAAAAGCCTAGGGTTGAAAAGGGAATAAAAAATAACCTAATGTTGTCATGCATGGATAAGAATCCTAATGTCTGTCATAATTCCCTCTTGCACAGAGGAAATCAGAGATCCTAGGGGATGAACAGAAAAGAAAGCAAGCAAATACGGTAAAATGCATGCAATGCAGCAATACAAGTGAGGCAAGGGAGTCCCGCTCAACCTCGAACCTGGGAAAACAATAGGCAAAGTGAATCAATATTCACTTCAAACCTAGGGGCAAGCTGCACAAGCCAACAAATAATACAGAAAAACAAAAACCAAAGCAGAGGAGGCAGCCCAAGCAGCAACACCAAACTCCTACAGCAAACAGCACAAACAGCAGCTCTGACAGCAACAGTTGGTTAAACAGCAAAAAGTTGACAGCAACAACCTTCATCTTCATGAATGGCTTCAACAAACAAACTTCAACAAGCTTCTATCTTCACACTCAACATACTTCAACAAGTAAACAACTTCAACAAGCTTCTAATTTTATCTTCAACAAGCAGCAAAAACCTAGCTTCAACAAGCAACCAGCTTCAACAAGCACAAACTTCATCTCAACAAGCTTCAACAAGCAACCTCATCTTTACCAAGCTTCCACAAGCACCTCCAAGGGAGAATCCAGTAACAAGATCAGGTTGAAATGTTAAGTAACTTAATGATAACCAAAGGAAGCCACTAAGAACTTAACATCATAAGAGAATGGCATCCTCAAAGTTCTACTCTTAAAGCATGCCATTCATCCCTCCAAAGGAGAGATGTGACTTCTTTAAGAGGACTTTATGTCATTGGATTGAATGTAGATGAACAATATACTCCATGTTTGAAGAAAGAAACAAAACTAACCTAACGCTCTTCCTAAAACCCTAGTTTCCCTAAGCTCCTGACAAGCATCCACAAGATGAGAAATTCTTCACATTCAAGCTCCTTCAAGCTCTCCAAAGCATATTCAATTGGTCTTCATCTTCACCCAAAAGCAAAAGCAACACCACCCTAGTTTAAAGGGAACTATTGAAATGAACTAGTCAAGTTAGTGTGTTAGAAACTCCTAAATGTTAGTCCTGAAACTAAATCTAATTAAAATACCAAAAATGATTGTAAAATCCTATAAAAAATTCTAAGAGTTCCTAAACCTCTTAAGAATATCTCCATACAAAAACCAGGGGGTTAACCATTCATTAAGACCTAAAACTATGCCCTAAACCTAAGGGTACTATCCTAAAACCCTAAAATTACAACACCAAATGTTCAATGTTCAAACAGCCTATATTTATCTCACAAAATTATGAGAAAAATACTAAGGGTACATGCATTACTAAGCTACATAACCCAAAAAGAATCAACTCAAAATTCAACACCAAACACCCATACTAAAATCAGCAAGAACAAGCACCAAGCAAATTGAATTTAAAAGCAATTAAAATACAAAAATGCAATTAAAACATGAAATGCATGAATTAATAAAATTCTAATCCTATAAAATTCTACACTCTCTAAGGAGTCAGGGGAAAAAATCTAACCTAAAAATGATTATTTTCCTAATTGTTATGAATTATTTTCTAACCTATATGCAAAATATAAAATAAGGAAAAAAACAATGAATATAAAGAAATCAGCGTGCCAAATAGCAAAATTCTCCAGTTGTTTTCCAGGCTGGGCCCAAAGGTGGGGTGCGCGTATCAAATTGCCTTAAGCCCAAAAACCAATTAAAAGAAATCAGAGAAAAGGAAAGAAAATTGGAAAACGCCTGCGTTGAATAGCAACTTATTCTAGTGTGTTTTCTCGTTGGGCCTCAATGCAGGGTGTGGTTAGAAAGAGTCTCATTCAGCCCATCCAAAACGTTCAATGAAACGCTGCGTTGCAATTCTTTTCCAATCCTCTTCAGAAATCTCATCAAATCGTGGCCGTCGATGTGCTACTTTGGTCAAGGTCAAACTCATATCCAACGGACTGGGAGTCATCTTCTCCAAATATTTCAAAATGTGGAGGGAAGGTTGGACGGTGGCCTGAGCTACAGCGCCACCGTCATCTCCGGTGAGGGTTGCACAAATGTTCACCAAAATTAACAACTAAGCACTCATTCCCACTCAGTTTTTCTCACTGAATCCAAATATCAACTCCATATTTATTGATTCTTGCTCCATCTTAAAATCCGATCAAATGTTCAGAGGTGCACCAAATCTTGATTGTCACGAAACTTAAAACTAAAGATCCTAAACTCAGCTACACGCATCAGGCATGATTTCTTGCTATCCAAATGCCATTAAAACCTCAAGAACTAGGAGTTACATGCTTCAACAGAAATCTACCTCACACCTAAAGCGTCTCTAAACACTCGATTCTTGCACTGAAATCCATCTAAGCACTATCAATAACCTATCCCCATGAACATTTCTACCTAATTCCCTATAATTTAAAGCAAAAATTGAAAGTTGCAAACTTGGTATAAAGTGATGAACAGATGATGATTTGGCTCGAATCAACCTCCAATCTCTTCCAGAATCACTCAATACCAACTCCTAAAGCTTCTGAAACAATCAATTGGCCTTTAAATCAACTCAATCTCCAAACACGATTCTTGATGCAGCTCTTGCAATTCAACTTGCTTGCTCTGGTTTCTCTTCACCTTTTGCCCAAAAAACTTGTTGAATACATTGCAATGAATATATAGAGTGTGTTAGAACACTCTAGAACTTTCTGTAACTAACCAAATGAGAAATTGAAAATCTCATGCTCCTTGAAAACCTCATATGCCACAGTTGCGAATTGCTCTGTTCTAGCTCTCAATTTCACTTGAATTTCTCATCTCATGCCATTTAGAATTGAATGGGGATGGTAATTGCCTTGCTTTTGATCCAAGGATGTGAATTGCTTATGTTCCTTCAACCATAAGTCACAAAAGGGAACCATGTGTTATTGACCTCAAATGCAAAAAGTGGTATTTCCATCCTTCTTGGAATGTGTTTTCTGATAAAAATGACCTATAATATGACCTTGTTTGACCCTAAATCAAGAAATTCCATTTTTTGGCCTTTTAATGACTTTAAATTCTTCCTTTTTAAGCCATTTCAAGCAACTTTGTGTTCCAAGCCAAACCAAACTCTCATGACCACTTGGTTGCACTCAAAACATCATTTTGAACAAGTTTCATGTTGAACAATTTTCCATTTGAAGCTTGCAAGTTGGAGTTATGGACCTATAATCCAAAGTGACCTATAATCTCACTTTCCCAAAATACCCCTGGCTTGCAAAGATCATAACTTGAGTTCTACAAATCCTATCAAGGACTTCTAGTACTCTATGGAAAGATAAGATCAAGAGGCATAACATTCATGTTGAAAAAAAGTCCATTTGAAAACTCCTTGAAGGGAAACAATTGCTTGGAAGTCAAGTGACATTCACAGATAAATTTCATAGTCATCTGGTGACGTGTAACTTGTCTGGACCATAACTTGAGTTCTATAAATCCCCTTGAGGACTTCTAGTACTCAAACTAAAGGTATTGAGATTCTCTACAAGTTTCGTGTTGGTTAAAGATCCATTTGAAACTTGTATCTTGACTTATATGGCCTTGAAGTTAGGAACTAAATAAGGGATTTTACACTAAAACCCTAATTTAGCAACTTTCCCACATTCTTGATTCTTCTTTGCTTGATCTTGGCACAACACCACACATGTATCAACATACCAATCCATGAACCCCCTGACCTCAAAGTAGGCTTTGATGCTCTTCAATTACTCAATTGACCTAGGATTGACCCAGATGAAACCCTAGTTGACGGCACCTCAACTGTGGCTCTTGTACTTGAATCAATGATTGGTCTCAGCTTCAATAGGGCCCTCTAGGAATTCCATGAGATCCATACACACCTCAAATCCACATCCCATGTTTCACATCCCACTGATGATTCTCAATATTCCTCAAGATAGGAGCAAAACCCACATGTAGGCACTCAAACTTCTCAAGACTTCAAATCATTTCTTGATGGCCTGGATGACTTCTCATACTTGGATAAGACATCTTGCTAGGCTTCTTCTGATAAGAATCACACTTGATCCCCTGTTGGATGAGTGATATGCTATGATATGCAAATGATTAGAACTATGTGAATGATGTAACTATGCAAATGAAATGCAATGAAACATAAATCAGGCAAGAAAAGGTTCAGCAAATTTTGGGGTGCAACAAGTCCTACCCGAGAAATGTCGGAAAGGAAAGTGTTGTTCATGGTGCAGGTACATCCACTGAAGACATACTCAAAAGTGGCGAGATGGGGATTGATCAACCTGACAAAGCCAAAATTGAGGAGGATAAGGATGCACACCGTGATGAAACAGAGGAAGTTCATCCGCCTTCAAACGATGATCTTCCTCAAGAGTGGAAGTCATCTAAAGACCATCCAATTGAAAACATTCTTGGAGACATCACAAAGGGTGTAACAACTCGATCGAAGCTAAGTAATTTCTGTTATCACTTCGTTTCGTGTCACAGATGGAACCTAAAAACTCTAAGGAAGCCCTACTCGATGAACATTGGTATTTGTCAATGCAGGAGGAACTAAATCAATTCACTAGAAATGAGGTTTGGGACCTTGTCCCTCCTCCATGAGGTCATCTAGTAATCGGAACCCGATGGGTGTTTAGAAATAAACTGGACGAGAACGGAGTAATAACTCGCAACAAAGCGCGTTTAGTCGCGCAAGGGTATAACCAAGAGGAAGGCATCGACTATGAGGAAACTTATGTGTCGGTTGCCCGACTCGAGGGTATACGCCTTCTACTTGCTTTCGCTTGTGCGAAAGATTTTAAGTTATTTCAAATGGACGTCAAAAGTGCGTTCCTTAACGGGTTCATAAATGAAGAAGTCTATGTTGCTCAACCACCTGGTTTTGAGTCTCATGAGTATCCTAATCATGTCTATAAACTGAAAAGTGCTTTGTACGGTCTCAAACAAGCTCCTAGAGCTTGGTATGAGAGACTAAGCAAATTCTTACTTGATCAAGGCTACTCAAGAGGAAAGGTTGATACTACTCTCTTCATTAAACGTCAAGGAAAACACTTAATTCTTGTACAAATTTATGTTGACGATATCATATTTGGATCCACTAACATGAATCTCGTAAGAGAGTTTGCTAAGCTTATGCAGGGTGAATTCGAGATGAGTATGATGGGTGAACTCACATATTTTCTCGGTTTACAAATCAAGCAACTGAAGGAAGGAACATTCGTGAGCCAAACAAAGTATTGTTTGGATCTTCTCAAGAGATTTGACATGGCAAATTCAAAAGCCATAGACACCCGTATGCCAACGTGTGCAAATATGAGTAAAGATGAAAGTGGCAAAGATGTTGAGGTAAAAAGGTACAGAGGTATGATTGGCTCGCTTCTCTATCTTACTGCTTCGCATTCCGACATTATGTTTAGCGTGTGTATGTGCGCCAGATACCAATCATGTCCTAAGGAATCCCACCTAAAATATGTCAAACGCATACTTCAATACCTATCTGGTACTCCGAATTATGGATAATGGTATTCTAAGGGTAATGATTGTTCATTGGTAGGCTTCTCTGATTCCGATTTTGCCGGTTGCAAATCGGATAGGAAAAGCACCAGTGGTACATGTCACTTATTTTCAAATTCCTTGGTCAGTTGGCACAGCAAGAAACAAGTGTCTGTTGCTCTGTCAACTTCCGAACTGGAATACGTAGCCGCCGGTAGTTGTTGTGCGCAAGTCCTATGGCTTAAACAATAAATATTGGATTTCAATTTGAAGCTAGAACGTGTTCCAATATTTTGTGACAACACCAGTGCTATAAATCTTACCAAAAATCTGGTGTTACATTCGCGTACCAAACACATAGAAATTCGACACCATTTTCTTAGGGACCATGTAGAGAAGGGTGACATCGTCTTTGAACACGTTGATGTCGCTACTGCGAAAATCGGCGCCGGCTGACAGAAGAGTCGCCACCGTGCGTTATTTATCCCTCAGAGCGGGAAAGGAAACGCTCGAAGTAAACCTCGCAAAAAACGGGGAAAAGGTATGGTCATCGCAACCATAGCCTGGGTTCGGGAGTCGGTTACGCAAGGGGAAGGTATTAGCACCCCTCACGTCCGTCGTACTCGACGGGATCCACGCTTGCTTGGGTTGTCTACTGGATGCAAAACAATCTATCTACGGCTGCTAAATCTAAACGGACAGGGATTGACTCGATAGAGCGTCGCACTCTATGCCTACGTATTCTCAAGAGAGAAAGTCAGAGTCAACGTAGTTCGGGACTACGGGGAAAAATGGCTCGCCAAGACCTCGCGTCTTGTGCCTACGTACTTCCATACTGCATGGAAGATCAGAGCTTTACGTAGTTCAGACTAACTACGGCTAAACAAAACATTCTCACACGGCAGTGAGAAAAACAACTGGTTTCACAGGGTCGGGAACCTATGGGCAAAACTATGGCTTGGTCTCAAATGCACTCGGGCAAGGGAGAAAAAGGTACTCAATTAATCGTCAGCGGGAAAGTCTCGATCGCACAGCCGCGAGAGAACAAAAGTCAGTCGTTAGTGTGCTCGCTAGGATATCGCATCCTATGCCTACATATCTTCGTCTGGTACGAAGAATCAGAGCAGCTGTAGTTCGGCTACTACGGGACCACAGCTCAAATCTCGTTTTATTAACATTCTGAAAATGATTACAATGAGTGCATACTGAAATGAATCTCCTAGGAAACACTATCCTATTCTATCCTAAAAAATCGAACGAAAAAGAGCCCCCTAACAAATGGGCTTCTAAACTATCCCTAAAATTGAGAAATAATTTCTATGAAAATATATCCTAAAAGAAAATGAACTCTAAAAATATTAAATCGACACTTTAATATTTTTTCCTTTTTTCTTCTTTTCTTTTCACCTATTTTTCCCTTTTCTCAAAATATTTTTCTCTATTTTTTCATATTTTTCAATATATTTTTCCCCACATTTTTCTATGTATTTTTCTCTTCATTTTTCTTTTTCTATATTTTCCTTTCTATTTTCTTATAATATTTCTTTTCAAATCTTTTTTCTATTTTTCAAATATATTTTCATACTTTTCTTTTCTTTTTCTATTTTCTTTTTTCAACACAATAATATTTTCTTCATATATTGTTTTTTCTAACAAACTTTAAAAAAGGAAAAATAATGAAAAAAACAAAAAGATGGGAAGGGGGGTATTCTGGTACAGGGGACTGATAGAAAACAAAATAAAAAAGCACAAAATTGGGCCCAGCCCAGTTCCCTAACCCATCTTCCTCCTCACTCTCCAAAGAAACCCTAGAAACCTTCTTTCTCCCTCTCTCACGGCGCCGCCGTCTTCCTCTTTCGTCCTCCCTGAAACCCTTCTGAAAAAAACCTAACCTAGACTCCTTCTTCTCTCTTCTCCGTGCCGTCACCAACCTTCTCTTCTCGTCTCTCTCGTTCTCCATCCTTCCGTTCATCCCTTGCTTCAATTTTCCTTGAAATATCACTCTCCCAAATCAAACAACATAACCCTGTAGAAGCTTGTTCGAAGATAAATGGTTGGTGATTGATGAACTTTTGGGCAATGGTTCTGAAAACTTGTTCGAGTGTTGTTGCTGATGAAGAATCTTGCGTGTTCTGGAGATTGGAAGAAGACGAAGTTCTTGCATGAAGATCCACGAGCCTGGATTTATGTTCTTGAAATGATGAACGGTGTGTGTTCTTGTTGGAGTTTCTGGAACTTTGGTGTTGATTTCTGTTAATGATTGTTGAGTTCTGGAAAACTCGCTTGAACGAGGTCTTGAAGTTCTTGGACGAACTTGTTGGATGAAAATGAGGATTAAAGATCTTGGATGAAGGTAGCTGGTTGAGGTAGTTCCTGGAGAATTCATGATGAACACGATGGTGGAGCTTCGAAGGAACTTCTGGAAATTCTGGAAAATGCATGAAGGTTGATGATGAACCTTCATCGCTCCTGATGAATTTCTGGAGAGGGCGGTGGTTGAATGATGATCGGTTGAAGGTGGAAGATGGAGGCAGGAGAGGAATGTTGGAGGTTTTTGGTGGTTTTTCTGGGTTTGTGAAGTGATGAAGATGGAGGTTTGAGGAGGAAGATGAAGATTGATCAAGTTCTGGGGATTCTGGGGGTTTTCCGGCGAGGGGGCGGTGGCCGCCGGCCATGTAGGCCGGGCGGCGAAGTTTTCAGGCGGAGCGCTGTGGTGGAGCCACGTGGCCGTGTGGGTGGAGTGGTGGCATGCATGCCCTCCACGTGTGGGGGAATGTGGCAGAGTGGAGGGAGATGGTGTGGTGCATGGTGACCACGTGTGAGGCTGAGAGAGAGAATGGAGGTGAGGTGGCGTGCTGGTGATGATGAAGCGTGGGCCAGCCCTCTGGTTAACACGTGGAGCTTCTGATCTTTATACTGACTTGATTTCTGGATCGTTCCAGAACCTTCTGGATGTGGCTGGAATCTGCTGGAGAATTTCTGGCAATTACTGGACTTTTTTTGGACATTTCCTGGATGAACATTCTGGACAAAAAGGAGTAATGGGCTTGCGAAATGAATGGGCCCAAAAAACGAAAATGCTATTAAAACTCACAAAAAGCTGCATGAAAATGGATTAGTAAAAAAATGAATTAAAAAGCTGATTAAGACTAACCAATGATTAACTAATTAACCCTAATTAACTTCTAAACTAATACTGTTCTAATAATTCCACTAAGAAAAAATCCTAATAAAATCTCTAATAAAACTATAAAAAAACTATATTATTTATTCAAATTCTATAAAAGAAAAAGATCTATTATTATTCATATTTAAAAACATTTAATCCTAAAAAACTATTATTCTAAAATATTATATCTAAAAAAAACTATTTATTTAATAAGGAACAATCTATATTAAAAACTATTAAAATCTTATTAATATTCTAAAAATGAAAAAGAAATGATTTAAAATCTATTTAAAAATCCTATTAAACCCTAAAAATGATAAAAGCTATTTAAATTCTATTAAAAATTCTACAAATGATTAAAAATCTATTAAATCCTAAAATGATAAAAAATCTATTTAAAAAAGAATTAAAAACTATTAAAAATCCTAAAAAAAATGCCAATAAAATCCAGAAAAATCGCAATAATTCCCAGAGGGACAAAATAAGCACCGAACGACACAAAAATAATCGGTAAAAATAAACGGGCACCGAAACATCCCAAAAATCGATTCTACCTATTAAATTGATAAAAAAACACCTGAAATACGAGACGAGAGCTGTGATCCCTGATAAAATCAAAACAAATGAAAAATGCATTGTATGCAATATGCAGATGCGAATGCGATTATGCGTCGAAACATCGAGCCAGATACGAGACCCGGTTGGTCAAATTTTGGGGTGCAACAGTTGATACTAAAAACCAATTGGCGGACATTTTCACAAAGCCGCTAGCAAATGAGCCCTTCTTTCATATCCGTCGAGAACTTGGTATTCTCGACATTTCTGATCGGGTTTAACAATTACTACGTTCAAATTTAATATATTTACAACTATGCTCTTGTACCACTAACAATTTTTTGAGTTTGTTGCAAGTACAAATCTGTGATTAACAAGAGTGGTCGGTATAGAGGTGATATTGCTCCTTTCTCCTTCTTTTTATCTCTCTCTCTCTCTCTCTCTCTCTTAACATTCATGACTTGAAAATAACTATATCGTTCGACAATCATGGTACTTATATATGTATATGACTTTTGTTGGCTGATACTATGTGTGTTGAATGCAAATCATATTGTGAAAAAGTGAATAGGCATGATAAATAGGCAAGTGTGGCATTCTGCATAACATGAAACTGAAAAATTGGGTTTTTGAATGTTATGAGTCGACCTAAACAGGACAATGGTCGACGCATGCTGTAAACTTTCAAAATTATCAAAAACTGTACAGTATGCGTCGACGCATGCAGGGGCTATGGTCGACGGCTCGCGTAAAAACCCAGAATTTTTCTCTTTTGAAAACCGTTCCAAGTTTCCATTCCTCTACATTTAATGTGCAGTCAACTTTTGTGATGATTTGATATGGCATTTGTCTTGTAAATTGCATCTAGACATCTAGTGTGTCCTCTTGTCTCCTCCCTCTTCCCAAAAACCCTAAAACCTCTCTCTATTAAAGACCTTAGTCTTCATCTTCTCCAACATTATCCTCAACCACTCTCTTCAAAGTTCATCTTTACGACTTCTCCAAAAATCATCATCAATGGCTTCCTTTCTCCGCAAAAGTATAGGTAAGAGATCAAGAGCCTCATCATCATCTGCTTCAGTCCCCGTTACCGCTGTCTCACTAGTTCATCCACCTGTTGTTGAAAACTTCAACAAGAGTCTCAGCAAAAGAGCCATAGTTCCACATCATGCTTTCTACCAGGCAACAGGTGAGCGCTTGCATCTCACCCGAATCCTGTCCCTGCTGGAAGTCCAAGGGTTCTTCAATTTTCTGGAGTGCAATACAAAGTATAGCGAGGATTTGATCAGGGTGTTCTACACAAATCTGCGAGGTAACTTTCAAGATCAGCATTTTCACACTTCTGTCGGAAATAGACTGGTAAATATAAATTCTGAAGTATGGAACAAGTATTTTGATATGACTGTTGATGCTGATGCACCACCTCTTCATGAGGTAACGGACACTCGTACGGTGCCAGGTTATGAATTTAAGAGCGCTCTGAATGACATTCTCAAAAGACCCTATCCAGATGCAATTGTCAACAGCGATGCTTTTCCTAGATCGGTCATAGCCGGGAAACTCAATACAGGGGAGCGCATCCTTCAGTGGATCGTCGCTCGCATACTCCGACCGAAAAAGGGTGGACTGTCTCGTGTCGAACAAGCTGAGGTACATCTCATCTATATATTGAAAAACAAGATCAAAATTAACTGGCCATACTATATTGCTAGCAGGATTTTTGCTCTGAGACTCAAGTAGAGGCACTGCTTTAGCCTATGGGTCGTTCATTTCGGAAATTCTTGCCGCTGCAAATGTTGTATACCCAACATTTCCTTGTGTCTCAGTCCCCTCTGACAAAGAATTTAGCACCAAAACCCTTTCAATGATGAGGTATTTTTGGTGTGCTGAACGACGATCATACAGATTTGTCCAGCGGGCCAATATTCCTTCGGTGCCTCCTGACGGTTCCGATGAAATCTCTGAAGAAGAAAGTGAAGAGCAAGGTGAAGAAGACGATGAAGAAGAAGATACAGATGCAGAGATACAAGAACCTATCTGTGAGACTCAAGACTATCATCAATCTCCAGTTCAAGATACGCCTCCAAATACCGATTGGGTCCAGTATTCAGCTCCATCAGAAGCACAAGAAGGCGATTCTACAAATCAAGGATGGGGTGAATGGCAATATACAGGCTGGACTACCCTAGGTAGATTCTATGACCCTTATCACGGCTACCCTCAAGACTATCAACCTTCCCAGCACTCATCACCTCCTCCGCCTTCGGACAACTCTGAAGTCATTAATATGCTGCAGTCAATGCAGTTAGATCAACAAAACTTCACGAGGAGTCAAGACACTCAAATGGAGCATATTAGAGCAGAGCTTCATACCCAAAATGAAAGGTTTACTTCATTTTCGACTCGGATGGACGCCCGTATTGAAGCTCTGGTTGAATCACATGACCGACAAGATTGGGAAATCACCAACTCTCTTAATCACCTCAATATGTCCGTAGAAGCCTTTCTGGACTTCTCGGATCCTTACCACAATCCCGATGCTGCATACCGGGGGAGGGGCTGAGGTCGGGGTTGGGGATATTAGATTCATAGTTGCATACTTCATAATTGCTTATGTGTTTCGTCTATGTACTTTTCATTTTTCTGTATTATGTGTGCCTGAATTTTCACCTTCTTTACATGTTCTCGTCATTATCTATTAATTCAAGTTACTGTTGTTCATTATCATGCTTATGTGTGAAGTTTGGTATAAACTATCACCTATTGTATGTTCTCTGTTAATTGATGCATTCTCCTTCTCTTTTTTATGGTGTCAAAGGGGGAGAAGAACATGTAGCAAGCTAGCCAACACCAAAGCCAAGTCAGGATATTAACAACAGTTGATGGTTGTTTGTTCTACAGCCTTATAGTACAAAAGAAAGGGGGAGCTTGTGTATACATGTGTGTATACAATGCATATTTGGTGTTTTAGTTGTATGCAGGTTGTCATCATCAAAAAGGGGGAGATTGTGGAGGCAAATCACCACACATCACACAAGTCTGCAAGACATTGGTTAATGCAGGTTTCGATGATGACAAATTCCCTGGATAGATTGGAAATTATGAACTCCATATCTACTAAACCAGATGCAACGTATCACCCACCATATCCTTTTATGCTTGTCTTAAAACTTTCGAAATGAATATACTATGTGTAGATAAAATGCAATCATGACCAAAGGCATGAAAGACCTCAAACTGATGGATTTTTGCAGGTTTGCAGGGCATGAGTCGACCATAGGGTCGGCGCATGCATCAGAACAATTATGCACTAGTCAGTGCACAAGGCAATGAGTCGACCATAGGGTCGGCGCATGAAGGAATAACTTTCCAACCGGTCAGCGCGTAAAGGCATGAGTCGACCATAGGGTCGGCGCATAATGGAAAAAAGATTTCAACGGGTCAGTGCACGTCGACTGTATTGTCGACGCACACTGATGAATTTTCCAGATTTCCAAAACAACACAGGCCATGCGTCGACGCACAGACCTGTTGTGGTCGACCGCTCGCGCGGAAAATCTGTTTTAAAATGCTTCCCTCTTATATTTGAAATACTGTTATGTCTAGAATCATGCTGGCACTATATATACTTGTTTAACCACTTGTGTATTTTAACATTTGATATTCTTTTGATTCATGTGTTCAAAAACAAGAAAGAGTGAAATAGGTGTCCAAGATTCATCATCTTCATCTTCAACATCTCACAACATTTCAATTACACACAATCATTTTTGAAATGCATTTGTGAGAGATTCAAGGTGATAAGGTTCGAGACTTAGATTGGAGAATCAAGCTCGGGTTGAAGATTGTGACAGGTTCTTTCTTGAATAAAACCATTGGGGTTTTACCCTCCAAGATTGGTTTGAATTTTGGGGGTTTTTTTGATGTGATTCTTCATCAAAGGTCAATCGAGCGAAGGTGATTGTGAAGAGATGTTCTTCACAAGTCTAGTAGCGGATTCAATGATTTTGAAGGGAAGATCTCGGGGTCGATTTGGTGTTGTTGAGATCAGCCGGAGCCAAAGGTTTGAACAACAACGTGTTATTCAATAAGGTGGCTGAAGTCGGAGGTCTATCAACATAAATCGGAGGACTTGATTCATCTTGAATCAAGGGGCAAGGAGTGAAGGCAACTTTCAACACATTGAGATTTCTGTTGTATATTTTCTGCTCAATCCTTGTATAAACTGTTACATTCAACAGGTGATATCTATAAAATCTATCTCAATTCTAGTTTTAGAATTGAGGCCAGACGTACCCCGAAGCGAGGACGACGAGGGAACTGTCTCACCAAATACTTGTCTTCTCTATTTTCAGCATTTACGTTATAGCTCAAAATAAGTGATTTTTGTATAAGCTCTATTGTCAAAATTGTGATATCAATTGAGTAAGAGGTTAAAACTCTGTTTTTGACTCCAAAGTACAACAAGACATTGTACTAGGCTGGTTGAAATCATTTACTCAACATAAATATCACTTGGAGTGTTTTTGCACACCAAGTGTTTGACATATTACTTGAACCAAAATTATCTTACTTGTGTATCTAGTTTTGGTTTGATCTTTGAATCATTGGAACTAGGAATCCTTACAACTGAAGTAAATAATTGATAAGTGTAATTAGTGTTGTGATTCTATTTTTCCAAATTGTCATTAATCCAAAGGCTTACGTATATCCGGTTTTCCAATAACCGTTCGTTTTAGACTGTATTTTCCTCGGCCGCTTCCGCACTTAAAACATTTTTAAAACCAATTTTAAATTGGTAGCGCCGACTCAAATTTTAATTGGGGATCTATTCAACCCCCCCCCCCCCCCTTCTAGATCCGTGCCATAGTCTAACAACCATGAATCTTGTTTATCTTTCTCTTTGTGAAGTTTGAATCCATGCTTGAACTGTTGTTACTTTTCTTGCCTATCCATGATTGATTGTCATCAGTATGTCTTGAATATGAATAAATGCGTTTTGCACACCAAAATTTTCCTAACTTTTTTTCTTCACTTAGCTTTGTTTCATTGCATTCATGTAGCACTAACATTGCATTAGCATTTGCATATCATCACCCATGTGCAGGGGATTGAGAGGTGTGCTCATAAAGAAAAGGTTATCAAAGCCCAAGCCTAATCAAGAGGTTGTATTCAAGCTATTCAATATTTTATCATCACCATCAGAAAGGTCAAAGAGCAGATGAATGTATGTGGTTCACCTCTTATCTTGGAGGCCATGAAAAGCTCAGTAGATGCTTTTGAATCCATGGATGTGGTTGTAAAGCATTAAGAAAGCTCATGGGATGTCTTGAGAGTAACTATGGAGTTTGTATAATCCATTATGCAAAGTGCAAGAGACCACAGCCAAAGGAGGTGCAACTAGGGTTTCCACCTGGTCAACCCTCAGTCAACTGTGAAATTGGAGGAGATTAAGACTCAATTCCAAGCAACTATGATCATGGAATGTTGTTTTGAGACATGTCATATATAATTTCAAGATCAATTCGTCAATATTCAAGAGTGTGAGAAGTTATTGAGCTAGGTTTCTAAGCTTTGTCAGTGTAAAATCCCCTATTTTAGTGCCTAACTTCAAGACCACATAACTCAAGATACAAGTTTCATCTCATCTTTACATCAACATGAGCCTTGTAGAGCATGTTCTTAGATTTCTTTTGAGTACTAGAAGTCCTTTCTTGGATTTATAGAACTCAAGTTATGAAGTAGACAAGTTACAGGTCATCAGATGAATGTGATTTTCGTACTTGAAAGTCAACCAACTTCCAAGACATATTTGAGATAGAAGGATGTCTCTCCTCATCTTGACCCAAACATGAATGTTATTCCTCGTGATCTTAGCTTTCCAAAGAGTACTAGAAGTCCTCATTTGGATTTGTAGAACTCAAGATATGAAGCTTGCAAGGCAAGGGTATTTTGGGAAAGTAAGATTACATGTCATTTTCATTATAGGTCCATTTCACCACTTTGCCTACCTCAAATGAAAATGTTTACAACTTGAAAGTTGCCCAAAATGGTATCATCTGCTCAACCATGCATCCAGGAACCATTGATATGGCTTGAATTGGAAAATATGTGAAGAAGATTTCATGAAAGGAAGCTTGGAAAAGGGCTAGTTTTGATCAAATGCCAATTAAATCAGTTCATGTCATATTGGTGCATTTTTTGAGTGAAAATAATGTTTTAAAAACAATGGAAACATTACAAATCCAGTTTGAACCCATTTCCATGGCCAAATTCAAGGTTACTTCACTTTGAAGTAACATAATGCAAATCAACCATTGATGCATTTCCAAGGGCCAAATCCCAGCCATCCATGTTCCTTACATCACAAGCAAGGGAAATGAAGCAAATTACAAGCTTGATGGCTCTGTTTTCACCATAACCTCAAAGCTTCAAACATGAAAATTTGGATTTTTCAATTGGACTCCATGGGCTTCTATTGGGCCTGAAATTGATCAAAATCCATTGTATATAATATCTTTGATGATTCCTAACAGAAAAAACTAACTTTGGAGCCAATCACAACAGAAAATAGTTGGAGAAAAGTGGTGAAAAAATGGAAAATCGAATTTGAGGATTGAGCAGTTTTCAAGAGAAATTGAGCATTGCAAAAGCTTCATTGATGATCCTTGAGTGAATCTGGACATTTTTCTTCAAGTTTCCAAGCCATTGAAGACCCATTGGAGGTGCTCCAATAGGTAATTTATTTTTCACCAATACTCTCTGTTCAAGCCTTATTCATGCGCCATTTTTGTGGATTTACATTCCCCTAGATGTAAGGATGAATTCTGGATAGGTCTTACACGCGATTGTAGCAATTCTTGATATGACCGTAAATTTTCTTTGATTCGGTTAAGCTTAGTTCTATGGAGAAAATGAAAATAATTGGTAGCTTCATAATCAGCGTGAAATGTAGATCACTTTAGGCTAAAAAATCACGAGTTTTGGTTGAGTTTTGAGGTTCCACTATTCATGGTCGTGAGGTTGAAGACGACCGGAGCAAGTCTGGTCGCCGTCTGCGAGCGAGCCCCCACCGTTTGGACTTTGCTTCCATTTTTGAGTTTGAAATTCCCAGTTGGCATGATGGCCGTAGGATCTTGAGACCTTCTTCACTTAGTATCCTAATCCAACGCCTGTGAGTGAGTTTTAGTTAAGTTGACCATTGACCGTTGACATGGCAGCTCGTAGTTCATAGGATTTGAATACTAGAATATTGAACGCGCAAGATTAAGACCCATGGTGGTCTTGTGTTGACTGAAGCACACGGGATCCAACTGTTTACCAACCTTGACTTGGACCTGGGCCCAGTTTTCACTATCCACACCCCGGATGTAGCTGGCCCAAATAATTACAACGTAAATCACTTCTATCCACACCCCAGCCATTTTCCCTTTCATTTTATTTTCTTATTTTCATTTTTATTTTCTGTTTCATTTTTAATTCATTTAAAATTGATAGTTAACTCAATAAATCATGGGAAAATAATGTTAGATATCTTGACATGTGTAGAGATTTATCATTTTTTTATTTTGATTTTTCATTTATTTTCCATTTAATATTGCATTTTCTTTTAATATGTTTTTTAATAAATGTGAAATAGCATGTTCATCTTCATGATTTTCTTTATTGCTCAATAATCCAAATAAATGCCTGATTTTTTGTGTACTTATTGTTGATGCATTAAGTAGCCTTTTAGTATTTTTCTCTGATTTTTTAGAGGTTGTTTGGACAGGTTTTAGGGTAGTTCTTTACGACCCTTCCCATTTACACTTTCCATAGCACACCTTAGGATGTTACTCTTTGTTAATACCCTTAGGATTAGAATTTTGATCCAAGATTTTAGGCCTAGACTCTTAAGACCTTAAGTGATCTTTAGAATTTTTAGGAGTGATTTCCTATTTTTCTTATATTTTACCTTATGGCTGTTTTTAGTGTGTCCTACACATGACCTTCTCATAGTTTTGCCTTTAAGTGAACTTTTAGCAATCTTAGACACCCAATCACTACATGAACCCTTAGTACCTAGGTTGATACCTTTGTAGGGTAGTTTTCAAGTCCTTCTCATATCTATAGCTCCATTAGGATAAATGTCCTTTAGAGCCTTGCTTTTAGGGTGCCTTGGGTCCCTTTGAATGATGTTCTTTCTTCTTGATTCTCCCAAAGCATAGTCCTATGATATTTGGAGCCTTCTTGTGAGAGTCTGGTCTTCCTTAGGAAGTACTCTGTGCATTCCATGAGAAGTTGAACCATTGAGGACTATCCTTGAACGATGAGTTTGGTTGAGAACATGGTGAATTCCTTAGGTTTTCACTATGTCTCCCCTCATTATTCTTTTCATTTGTCAAGTCCTACATTCTCAGGATCTTTCTTGTGAGAGCCTGGTCTTCCTTAGGAAGTACTCTGTGCATTCCATGAGAAATGTGAGCCTCTGATGGACATTCAATGACATGGTGGGTTCCTTAGGTTCACACTTTGCTCCTTTTCTCCTCCAAGTCCTATGACCCAGGATCCTTCTTGTGAGAGCTTGGTCTTCCTTAGGAAGTACTCTGTGCATTCCATGAGAAGTTTTAGCCTTGAGGACTCAAGTACCTTGTACATACACTCACTTTCATATGTCCTATTATCTCAGGATCCCTCTTGTGAGAGCCTGGTCTTTCTTAGGAAGTACTCTGTGCATTCCATAAAGAGGTTGAGCCTTAGATGGACTCTTGTGTTAACACACATCTAAACCTGATGTAGCCTTGGGATTATTTCCTTGTTGCTCATCTAGTTTACCTCTCTCCTTCTTGATTGCTTGCTTGTTGTGATGCATTAGGATAGAATTGCATGAGTAGAATACTTTTGTTTAGGTGCATGATTGCATTAAAGGTTGAGTTTGTGTCCCTTTGCTTGATTGTCTCTCTACTTTCATACATGTCATGTTTGCATTAAAGGTTGAGGGGTGCCTCCCTTTGCTTGTGTGTTTTTCTGTGCATTTCTGTTTACATCCCATGTTTGCATCTAAGGTTGAGCTTGTCTCCCTTGCTTGTATTGTTGCACTGCATCTGCATCCAATTACTTTATATTTCATCTGATTGACAGCTTTGTATTGTTTCCCCCTTGCATGTTCCCTTACGACTCTCACTTGCTTGTTTAAGGACAGTGATGATCGAACTTTAGGTTTAATCCATGCATGACAACATATAGGATAGATTCCCTTTCAAACTCAATATTAGGACCATATTACATGACAAAAGTAGGATGCTTGATAGTTCCCCTATAGAGTCTTTTTCTGTCTTCTCATCTTTAAACCACACTAATACACTTAATAAAGGCTAAATTGTACTGTACGTTACGAGCCTTAAGCTACTTAGGAAGTGGTGATTGGGGGCTTTTCCTCGATTACCTAAAGTGTTTAGTATACGTCCCTTAGGAAGATATGCGACGCATTTGTTCCTAAGTCATAGTCTCTAGTGCAGCATGAATTGTAAACATTCATAAAAAACACTTCTTCTCGTAAAAGATAAAAACCAACTTCAAACCTCTTTTTTTCCCTTTTGGGTCTTAATTCAAGGAAAATTTTCTGATGAAAAGAGTACTGTTAAGCTTCGGTTCTACCGCAAACAGGCATTGTCCCTAACTGCTGGAACTATAGCTTAACTTTACTCGGGTAAAACCAATTGAACTAACCTGTGTTCCGTTTCATCTCGAACTACGTTCGCTCTGATCTCTCATGCATTTTGAGAGTACGTAGGCCCAAGATGCAATGTCTTGGCGAGCAACCTTTCCACATCACCCGTAGCCAAACTATGTTGACTCTGACTTTCCCATTGCATGAGGGAGTACGTAGGCCCAGAGCAGCGACGCTGTGTCGAGTCATTTTTCTCCTTTCTTTTCTTTTGAGCCATCCTTGATAGGTAGATAGATAAACAACCCTTTCAGATAAACAAACAAGCGTGGATCCCATTGAGTACAACGAACGTGAGGGGTGCTAATACCTTCCCCTCGCGTAACCGACTCCCGAACCTCGAGATTTGGTTGCGATAACCGATCTTATCCCTTTTCGCTAGGTTTTCCTGATCGTTTCCTTTCCCTCCTTTGGGATAAATAAAGATAGGTGGCGACTCTTCTGTCTTTGCCGGCACCTTTTTTCGCAGTAGCGACAATGTGTTACATTTGTCTTTAATTGATTCATATACCATGTTTGATTCATGTTGTAAGTTGTTTGTATGAGTTTTGTTTAAATACCATTGATGAAAATTTTGTTGTTACAAATGTTTCATGCTTGCTCTTGTTGGTTGTTACCTTCATGATCTTTGAACATTGTAATGTTAAATCATAAAACCTTGGTTGTTACCATGCTTTTTGTGTTCAATTTTTTAATTTATCCTACTTGTTTATCTTTATATTTATCAAGTTTGTTTCCCCAGTGATGGAACTTGTCAGTTCTCATCAAGTTGTCTTGTTATCATCTTGCTTAATGTTGTCACAGGCTTGCCCTTATCGTTCTGGTTGTTACCATGACTTTATATCTTCATCATGTTTGAATGAATGAATATGTGCGTTTAGGCTTTGTTAAGTTTCCACAAGTTATGTAGCTTGTTAGCTATCATCCAGTTGCCTTGTTATCCCTTATTCAAAGGAAAGTCTCTCTATTGACTTCATTGTCATAGATAGCTCATTACCTCTCCCCTTGACTTGGTTAAGTCATTAGGTCCTTTATTTAGTTAAGTTATAACCTATATACATTATAATTTGCTTTAATTCTAAAGACCTACCCCTTGTTAGGAGTATCCTTCAATTAGAACTTTAAGATAAAGTTTGTTAACTCTATGTAAGGATCATTGTCATGATTACTTACTCCCCTCTTGGCTTTTGTCAAAGTCAATCCCCTTGAGTGTTAAACTTAGACCTAGAGAGTTTTGTCAAACTCTATATAAACATTGTTATGTTTGTTTCCCCTTGGAGTCTTGACCATAGTCAAGTATTCCTCAACCTTAGTGAGGTGAACTACGGTTGCTCTGATTCCATCCTAGTAAGGATACGTAGGATAAGATGCGATATCTTTGCGAGAAAACTTAGAACTATACTTAGGTCTTTACCTCAAATTTTACTTTAACTTTGGTTCCATGACCCTAGAAAACAACAACTTAGATAACTTAGCATACATATACACAAAAGGTTCCTATAGAGTACTACAGATGTTTGGGATGTGAATAACTACACTAGGCATAACCAACCCCCGATCCCAGAAACTCTAGCGTTGTTGTTACATCGCGCAAAAGTTTTTTCTTTATTTAACCTTTCCTTTAGATAAATCAAAGCTCAGTGGTGAATTTTAATGAATTAAGATTCAAGTTAATCAATAGCTTAATATCTAATTCTCACCGCAACAAGGTCCTTGGGGATTAGTGACATTTTGGTTGCATTTAGGTACCCATTGAAAAGCACCTTTAGAAACAAAGAGTTTCCTAAACTTGCACTTAGAAATGATGTAACCCTTCTTGCAACAAAAATAACAATATACATTATGATAAGACAACCTTTTTCTATTTGGTTCCTTTTTAATGTAACTATACTTTTTATAAGGATTATGAGAAGGCAAGTCATATTTGGAAGTGTATATAGAAAAATTAACCTTAAGTTGAAAATCCTTATCTAACTTGACTTTAAGAGTCCTTGACTCTTTTTTCCAAATATGACAACTTTCACTACCAAACCATGAAGGTTTAATGATTCATTTTGATCTTTTGGAATATCTAGTATGGAGTTCCTTAGAACTTCTAAATTCTTTTCATTTTTCAAAATTTTAGCATCCAAATGAGAAAAAACCCTATTGTTTGAAGCTAATCTTTTGAAAGCATTTATGGCCTGTCTTTGTAGATTTTCAAAAGATTCTTTAAGATGAGAAAAATCTAAGTCATGAGAAGCTTGAAGTTTATAGTGACTTTTGTAACAGCCCGATTTTTAATAACTGATTAATTGTACTAGTTAGTTGGTTTGTATGGTTTAAGTGAATTATTGGGTTTAACTGATTTATTCTATTTGGTAGAATCATGAGGGTTTATCAGATGTTTTCTAACCAATGTCAAGAGGAGATATTTTATGAGAAAATGAATTGACAAATATTTTAAAAGAAGAAATATAATTAGAGAGAAATAGGAAGGCAGGATATATATATTGGAAGAAGAGGAACAACAATGGATAATAGAAAACATGAAAGGAAAGTGGAGGAAGAAGAGAAAGTAGAAGGAAAAAGAAGGAAAAGCTCGGAAAAGCTCAAGAACGACTTCTAGCTTCCGATTAATCGAGGTAAGGGTGTGAAATCTTACTATCTTAATCAATGTGTATGATTATGTATGTGTGTGTTGCATTTGTTGGGTGCTTTTCCTACATTTTTCATTTTAGGTCGAAATGAGTTTAATTGGTAGAAACGAAGTTTTATCGGTTAAAATTTGGAATTAATAGTGTAGTATAGTTGGGTGATGAGTGGGCCGTGCTACTGGAACAGATTTGGATTAAATCGGTTGGTTTTGTGAGGTTTGGGCTTTTGAACAGCCATGGAAGTTCTGATCTCGCAGGTTCGCCAGGCGAATGGCAGCGAGGCTTCGCCAGGCGAAGCCCAGCGAACGGTAGCGAATCAAGTCAGAACCAAACACCATGTCTTCATTGGCAAGTTCGCCAGGCGAATGAGTGTGGTGAAGGTTCGCCAGGCGAGTGTGCTAGCGAGTGCTAGCGAGTAATTCCAGAATAAATCCCAGTGGTCTTCGCTGGCAAGTTCGCCAGGCAAAAGGGTAGCGAAGGTTCGCCAGGCGAAGGTTAGCGAACACAGCAGCATGTTTTATTTTCTTGTGCTTTCCATTCGTAGATTGATTTTTGTGGTTTGGTTGCGATCATTCCTTGTCTGAGATGACTAATTATATGCTGTTATGTGTGTTGTGGGTAGCCGTATGGCGTGAATCCTAGGTTATGAATTGATTGTGAATATATGGCCTTTTGGCATATGTGACACATTATTTAAATTGATTGAAAATGCATGATGGATGTGATTGAGTCTATTGCCGCTTGGCACGATATTTGCAAGTGCATATTGCTCGTATGTGATGTATGATGATTGTAAATGTGAACCATGTTTAAATATTGCGAGTGCATAATGAATATATGCGATTAACATGATGAATGCATGAGTATGTTTGTAAACATGTGTGCATTTCAAGAGTGTCATGAGTCATGTTGCACGTGAAGCATCATGGTATGCATTCTTGTGTGTCTG